>PVHY01005670.1:52931-81124 GCA_004024945.1 Uropsilus gracilis | reverse complement strand
GAGGTGAAGAGCACAAAAGATGAGGATAGTTAACAAATGTTAGTGAAGTGGGAAAGCCCTGGGGTAAAAAAAAAAACATAAAACAACAACAACAACAACAAAAAACCAAACACACACTTACCATATATCGGAAGAGAACAACAGGCCAAACAACCAACAACTAAACATCAACTTAACCAAACAACAATTTGCAGAAAAATGGGAGGAGTGACTGAAGGGGGGATACAGAGGGAGGATATGGAGGGAGGAGGAAGGGGGATACAGAGGGGGATATGGAGGGAGGAGGAGGGATAAATTAATGCACAGTTGTGACAAATCAATAAAATGAATTAAAAAAAAAGCAACACACACACAAAAAAATAAAATAAAAATAAAAAAATAAAAACATGACACCTGACACTAGTTATTGTGAGGTCATTTACCAATGACTAGCACTTAACTTCACATTTGTTTGACCTTTTTTCTTTGTAAACCGTCCCATCAATTGAATTCTAAGTATTGAAAACTAGTAAAGCCTTCTATCTGAAATCTGTCCTTACTAGGAAGTATAGTTAGTTCAAAATAAAGTAATTGGGTGGGTTGTTTTTTGTTTTTGTTTTTTCCTGTAACATAAGAGACTACAAGGACTTTACAGAGTTACCATCTCTTTTGGCGGGAAGGGAGAAACAAATCATTGCTTTATCCTTAGACACATAGAGTATTAGAAATGTTTTCTTCCCATTGTGTACAACCTCTCTCTAGCTATCACTCACAACATTTGCAACCCAAACATCTAAGTTAGAAATCAGATTAGAAAGCACTATGATCACACAATTAAAGATGCAATGATTAACCACTCTGTCACAGGACACTGTAAAGGTCACATACAAAGTCAAGAGAGAGTTCTAAGATTTTCATCTCATTCACTGTTTAGGTTTATATAGTCCTTCTAAAGAATGGTCTTTTCCTTTCTCTTTGATCTATCTCAGTTTCTTTGAGATTATTTTTTTACTGTACTATTTTCTCTATGTAGGAATTTAAAAGCTATACTTTCTATATTTAAATCTTATTTCTAACCCTTTTTAAATGTTATTCTGATAATTTTAACTACATAGCAGTTCAAAAATTATATTTTTATATTCTTCCCAAGGAATGCCAGAAAACGTGAAGGCTTGATCCTCTTGAAATTAATCCAGCTTACACAGGTCACAATTTTCTTCAACATGCTTCCCTGGGCTCCTCAGTGGCCTGGCCAGGGATGGAAGTTCACAGTGTGGTTTCCTTCCCTGTCTCACCACTGCATATGGCAGCTGCAGCTGCAAGACCTCCAGCCTCCTTGCTGCTCTGCCACTTTCTCTCTCTTCCCTGTAGCTGCACTCTTTCCTAAATCCCTTCTCTCTGTCTCAAGAGAGTGAGAGAAAACGCAGCTTTCCTTCTCTTAGAGTCCAGGGTGAAACAGTGTAACCCTAATGCAGCATTACACAGATGGGGCCAAGGACTCCCAGTCTCACCACATCACCCCTATCACTCTGACTTGCATATTCTTCTAGTATTGCACAGTTGTAGTTTCTGCACATCAACTATTTTCTTTGCTTGTTATTCCTTTCCATCTTTTAGACTTTTCTTCTGGGATTTTCCTTCTTGAAGTAAATCATTAAGAAATGCCTATAGCAAAAGTCCTTCAAAAGTTAACTATTTTAATTTATCTACAAATGCTTTTGGCTTTCTCTCTTTTCTAAAAGAAATTCACTGAGTAAACAATTTTAGAATCATAGTAATTTTCCTCTTGTGGTTCTGAAGTTAGTACTCCACTATCTTCTAGTGTCCAATGTGGCTCTTATGAAGTCATATCTCTATGTAGAAATATGCAAAGTGCTTAAAATTATTTCATTGTGTAACATACCATTTATGTGTATTTATTCACTTCATTTATGACTGAAATAAATACATCATAATAAAATGTAAATATAAATTGGTTTTATACCTGAAATTCATGCTGATTTAATTTTGAGGGTACCTTTTTAGTCCTCCACAGTATACCATATTTAGGTATTTTTAAAGCATTCAAAAAGGCTGAGTTCACACAGATAATATCATTAGCAGTTTAATAAATTTCTCAAAATGAATACATTAACTATTAACCTCAAAATCTCTATGGAAATGCTCTTAGCAAGAATGCCTTTCTTGTGATAAAATGGACACAGGAAATGAGTGAAAAATAACAGCTGGACTTATACAGAATTCAACATGAGGTGGTGATAGCTTGAAAATGACTAGAGAAAAGAAGTCCCCTAAATTCCAAATTGAATTATACTTAAAAAGAAAAAAAAACAAGGAAGATTACTCAAAAAATTTACAAACTATTTCCTTAAATTCATATTGGAAGCAATGTGTCCAGTTTTTTTACCCTTCAGATGGTCCCATAACATTATTCAAAGAAGGAAAATAAGTAAGACAAGAAAGAAAGGTCACTTTACCAAAGGAGGATAAGATTTATTTGACTTTATCTTGGGCCGTAGGATTATTTCAAGTAGTAAAATAAGAACTTATCTCCAAAAGCTCATAAAAAAACCCCAGATTTTTACAATCTAAGTAACCTCCCTTTGATTGACTTCCAAATATCTGGGAAGATCAGCAAAGTCTTATCAAATAAGTAAGGTCCTCTAATGTGACCTTGAAGAGAGATTTCAAGTTTGCCAAATTTAACCTAATTCAATTAGAATTTATATTAGTGCTCTCCAGGCCACAAGCACCCATAGACACCTTAGTGTGCCAGGCACTAGGCAGAGACAAGCTCAGTCCTAAAGAAGTTGATAGTGTAAGGGAGGCAATTACAACCTTAAGAATTCCAGCTCCAAAATGTACTCAGTAAGCCTTAAAGGAGGAGGCAACTTTTTACAGGGGGCCCAAATGACCGATAAAACAAAGGAAGTTAGGGAAGAAAAGATCCAGATGAAATCAGTTGCACAGGATTCAAAGAAGGCTTTATGGGGAGAACAAAATTTAAGCTTGGTTCATGGTCTGGAAGTGGCAAGAAGGGCACTCAGGAAAGGGGGGGTAGCTGGGCTAGGTAGGACCAGCTTTCAAGACCAGGAAGGGATATACAGTTATTAAGGGCAGGAGGGGGGCAAGTGTGATGAAAGCAGAGTCTTTGTATGAATTTAAGCAGAAGATAAGATTCGAAAAGAAAGGTGGGTCCCCGAAAAAAAAAGAAAGGTGGGTCCCTTGAATTCCTATATGAGGAGTGCCTCCTTAATTATACAGGCAGAGAGTTTTGCAGATTTTTAAATAGGAAGTAATATGATAAAGGTAGTGATTTAAGAAGATTAATTTGGTAAAAATATGTACATAGAGTTGAGGTTTAAGAAGAATGAAAAAGGGCTAAGTTAGGTACTAAACTTGCACACAAAATCAAAAGTGGGCTATGTAAGTATTCAGATTATTCTAAATTAAACCAGATCCCAGTATATACACATCCTATTAAGAAACCCTACTCGATGAAGTCTCATTCTGGGGCTCAATATCTGTATGGTACTAGGTGACAGGTGCATTCTAGGTTTGACTGGGGAAGAAATGAAGTCCCATGAAAAACAGATTTCTCCAGAATTTAAAATGATTACTTTTCAAGGATTTTTTTAGTGGTCATAATGAACTGGAGGACCATAGTTTACAACCCAAATTTCTGATATTATTAGCTCCTGCAGTATAAAATACAAGGGGGAGAGTCAGCTTCATTTGACATAGTAACAACACTTCTTGCAACATCTTGAATGTTTTATGAAGGTCAATGCTACTAGTATGTCACAAGTATATATACATGTACTTATTCATTCTACAAATACTAATATTTAAGGTCTGCTATATGCCAGACCCACTCTATACTAAGGGATACAGGAGGAAATAAAGTCCTCATATTCAAAGGGCTTACCATCTAGTGGGGTACAAGTCATAAATAAATACAAAATGTATAAAATAATGTCATGACATTAAGGGCAATGGAGAAACTAAACCAAAGTAAGTATGTTGGGGTCTGTGGCCCCCAGTACTGGTGTTAATGTATTAAAATAGCTATTGTTAGCATTGGGGGGTGGAGATCTGGAGAAGAGAAGTTAAGCCTTTTTGGAGAAAAGAGGATGAAAGGATCAGGGAGGGGACAGAATAAAAGACAGAGAACAATAGAGAGAACAGAGAAGGGCAGATAAGAGAATGGAGGAGAACAGAGAAGGAAGGTACAAGAGGAGCAGCAGAGAGGTTGGAGGCCTCAGAGCTGCTGCTGCCATGCGGGGCAGCAGGGGAGGGAAGGAAGTCAAGCTATGGGCTCCCATGCCCAGCCTGGGCCGGTGAGGACCCGGAGAAGCATGTTGGAGAAACTTGTGACCTGTGTGAGCTGTCTTGAAAACGTGGTGATTGAAAACTTGGTTCTATTTTGAAACCATGAACCTTGGAAGTCTTCTGGAGAACTGAGGAGTTTGCTGTGTTGCCATAGCCAATGTGAGACGTCTGAAGCGCTTGCTGTGTTGCTTTATTGAGTGAGTTTTTCTGATGCTGGGCCACTTTGGAGCTGAAAGAATGCTGGAGCTGTGCCTTTTGAAGAAGAATTGACAACGCCATCCTGGTTTTCCTAGTTAAATTTGAATCTCCTGCTTTCGGAGAAGGATCAACGATGCCATCTTGGCTTTTTCTGGCTTGGAGGGAGTGGAGATGTGTCCTCTGAAGAAGAAGTGGCAACACCATCTTAATTCCTCTATCCGGCTTAAGGTGGGGCAATTGCCATTTTGTGGCCACACATGGTTGTTGCAGCCATGTGCGCTTTGGACTAGAGACTGTACTGTGTGGTAAGATTACTAAAGGGGTTCTCTTGTACCCCTCAGTGGCTCTTGTCTCATTTGTCTTTTATTAAGTAAATTTGTTTCTGTCTCCCTCTTAAGGTTTCTGTGGTCTTGCTACTGCATGCACGGGCTGGGAAGAACCTGGTGTGTGGCTGGCTTCAAATTGCCAGCTGCACCCCTTTGCAAGTTTGGTTATGCACCCTGTTTTGTTTTCCCACCAGAGTTCACAAATGCAAGGAAAGAAGGCAACAAAAACATAATTAAAAAAACCAACCAGCAGAACAGGGGGGAAGGACAGAGAAGAGTAACAGAGAAGAGAGGAAGAGAATTGATCTCTGGAATCCACATCAAAATCCCAGCAAGATTTTGTTATGGTTGTTAAAACTGATAGGTGTATTCTAAATTTATATGAAATGTAAAGGACCTAGAAATGCCAAAATAATTTGAAAATGAAGCCAACTTACACTAGCCAAACAGAAACACTGTTAAGCAAGGTCAAGTGGTACCACATAAGGACAGACATATAGCTTACAGCAACAGAATGATGAGTCCAGAAATGAATTGCATTTACAGTGAGTTGATTTTGATAAAGGTGTGAAGGTCGCTCAAGGGGCAAAGGACAATTTTTTCAACAAATGCTCTGACAACTGGAGCTCCACGGACAAAACCAGGAACTTAGGCCCCTAACTCAAACCACACACACAAGTCAGCTAAAAATTAACACAAGAATGAATTAAAGTCTGTATTGTACGAGTTAAAATTATAAAACACCTTGATGAAAACAGGAGAAAATATTAGTGTTCTGGGATGAGGCAAAGATATGACTTATGTCATGGCATGATATATGTCTTAGATATGACATCAAAAGGACAATCCATTACAAAAATTGATGAGTTGGGGTCAGGCACAATGGCATGTGTTTGTAAGCGGCAGCCTAGGAAGCCCTGGCTGGAACCAGGGATGGCGATTCAAGTTCTGCTGAGGGCACATAGTGAGACCTAGTTCCAAAAAACTAGCTGGGTATGGTGGTACATGCCTGTAATCCCAGCTACCTGGGAAGCAGAGGCTGAGGACTGCTTGAGTCTGTGGTACCCCGGGCAATGTAAGCCTACAGTTCCACTGGCAAAAACAGCGAGACCTAGTCTCAACAACAACAACAACAAAAAAAAAAACAACAAAAATTGATGAGTTGGGTTTCTTCAAAATCAAAACTTTTACTCTTCAGAAGGTCATTAAGGAAATTAAAATTATTTGTGAATCATATGTCTGATATGGAACGAATATCCAGAATATATAAAGAACCCATAAAATTCCGTTATACAAACAACCCAATTATAAAATGAGAAAAAGAAACTGTCACAATTCAGAGAAGCCTCATGTAACATGGCATTGTGGATGGGAACCTGACCCAGGAAAAGAACATTAGGGGGGAAAAAAAACCCTAGTGAAATGCCACTTAAGTGCAGAGTTCAGTTCATATCAGGATTGGTTCACCTACAGATTGTCACCAACAGGGGACACTGAGTAAGGTGTGTATGGAAATTCTATTATTGCAACATTTCTATAAGTATAAAACTGTTATAAAAAGGAAAGATTAAATATACTTTTAAATAAGCAAAAGTTCTAAATAAATAATTATACCCCAGAAGCCACAAGGATGGCTTAAAGGTACATTAAAAAGTGCTACTCATTAGTCATAAGGGAAATGAAAATTAATCCATAACAAGATATCAGAACTCACTAACTAGGATGGCTATATTCCAACAAAATGAGGATGTGGGGGTGATCTAGCTGCAACATCTGTCACCCCATTGATCACCAGGGTTGATTGAGCTGACCTGGCTGGCTAGGTGGATGATCCCTTGCTCCCTCACCACTCCATGTACGTCGCTCTGGAAACTGCTCTCATCCCTCGTGAAACTGTGCTCAGTGGATCGAAGAGGCTGGCCTCTTTGGTCAAGGGTATAGGAGTAGCTGCACTCCCCTGCTAGAACCTCCAAACTCTCAAGGTCCAACAAAATGAAAATATACCAAGTGTTGGTGAGAATGCAGAGAAACTAGAACTCTTGTGTATTGTTGGTAGGACAGTAACACAGCACATTTGCTTTCCAAAACAATTTGGCAGTTTCTTGAGAAGTTAAATATATATTTACCCCATACAACCTAGCAATTCTACTCCTAGGTAGCCAACCAAGAGAAACAGAAAACATATGTCTACACAAAGATGCAAATGTTCATATGGTTATTCATAGTAACCAAAAAATAGAAATGAGCCAAATGTCCATCAACTAGTGAAGGGAAAACCAAAATGTGGTAAATTTATACAATGCATATATTCAGCATTGAAAAGAAATGAACTGTTCATACTTGCTATAATGTGGAGAACTCAAAATTATTACGCAAAATGAAAGAAGTCAGACACAAAAGACTACATAGTACATGATTCTATTTCTATGAAATTTCCAGCAAAGGCAAAAAACCCTATAGGATCAGGAATTATATCAGTGGTTGCCTTGGGGCTAAGGTGTAAGTAGGGATTGGCTACAGATGAGTACAAGGAATTTTTTTGAAAATAGAAATGGATAGAACTAGATGGTGGTAGTGTTTACAAAACTATAAAAACCCACCACAAATCATTTAAACTGTCACAGTGGATGAATTTTATGGTATGTAAATTATACCACAAATAAAACTGTTAAAGAAAGAAAAGAGAAATCTAAAGGACAATGAAGGGAGGGAAGGAGGTGGGTGGTCCCCAGGGAAAACAGAGATGCAGAATATATATATATATATGTATGTATATATATATATATAATAAAAAAATTTAAATATAAAGATTAATGAAACCATCAAAAAAAAAACCACAATGAAATCTTACCTCATACCTATTAGGGTAATAACTATTAAAAAAGGAAAACTGAAGGCCGGGCACGGTGGCTCGTGCTTGTAAGCTTCAGCCTATGAAGCGGCCGGGGCTAGGGATCGCGGTTCGAGTCCTGCCAGGGGCCCGTAGCGAGACCTACTTCCAAAAAAAACAGCTGGGCGTGGTGGTGCACGCCTGTCATCCCAGCTACCTGGGAAGCTGAGGCTGGGGACTGCTTGAGTCTGTGGGCAACAAGAGCCTGCGGTTCCACGGGCAAAAATAGCAAGACCTAGTCTCAAAAGGAAAACTGAAACAGAAAAACTGTGTTGGTGAAGATATGAAAAAATTGGAACAGTTGCTCCTCAGTGGTGGAACTGTAAAACTAAAAGCAGAACTGCCATATGACCCATCAAGCCTACCTCTGAGTATATATCTTAAAGAACTGAAAGCAGGGTCTGTTTAGCACACCAATTCAGAGCAGCAATCTTCAGAATAATCAAAAGGTAGAAAATGTTCATTTAGGTAAACAAAATGTAATATACACCTATAGTGGAATAATAGAGAAAGGAAGGAAACACCAATACAATATGAAGACATTATGCTAAATGAAATGACAGCCACAAAAAGACCTGTTTCTCCACTTAAAAGATAATCAAAGTATAGTGCTAGTTACCAAGGACTCTGATAAAAGGGGAGCTGATGTTTAATGGATACATTGTTTTAAAATTTGCAAGCTGAAATAGTTCTGAAGATCTATTTCCCAGCAATGTAAATATACTTAACACTCCTAAACCCTACTTGGAAATGGTTACGATGGAAAATTTTATGTTACGTGAATTTTTCTATGATGAAAAAACAAAAAGACAAGGAGAGAAAACCAAGAGATGCTGTTTGGTCCATGCTAGATGTAGAGTTTAAAAGCACAGTGGCTCCTTGATAGTACAGTGATAAACACAATGAGAAAATCCCAAAGGGAGGGTGAAACACAGCAGACCAGAGTCACAGCTACTTGTGAATAATTACCCTCCTAGGATTATACTTTGAGTTTTGTTGTATTAAATAAGGCTGTTTCTCCTTACTGCATCATAATCAATTACATCTGCTGCTGACATGATCATCCTGTTCTATTACACACACAGGTGTAACACTAGTACACTCATAAGTGCGGGTTCCTTTGTGAGTGGATGCAAGTCCTCCCTCTCCAACACAGACATACATACACACCAGCAAAATTCTTACCCTATTTAGGACAATCTTACAAAAGATCCTTGGTATTAGTGTTCTCAGAGCTCCGCCTTTTCTTTTTTGGAGAAAGAGGCTTCTGGAACTAGCAAGCAATCTTAACCCCAGAAGAGAAATATTCTCTGGAGCTTCCACCTGTCTGGAGCCAGACAGACAGCACCCAAACTGGGACCAAGGGCAGCTCACACCTGTAGGAAAAGCTTGTCGTCCTCAGCTGCCAGGTTTTCAAAATCATACTAGCAAGATGGTAGATAGAATCCGCATCACATTCGCTGTGACCTTCTGCCCCAAGAGCCTGTCTATTACAGGTCCTATGAGAAGGAGCATAAAAAGCATCTTTCCTTTCCTCAAAAGGTCAAATTTGGCAGACTTGAAATTCTAGGTGTCTGGTGGCCCACTGTTGGACATCTTTGTCACCATGTCTAGGTTTTTCAAAATTGTTACAGCAGAAGGCAAGACAGAATTAGGCAGATGATCTATGCTCTAAGAGTCAAAGTTTAACACTTAACCCTGTTAGAAATGATGCACAATTACAACCTTCCAAATATGTTGTCTCAGGGGGTAAAATAGGAAGAACCTGACACTCCTTTCAGGTGATTGGAGCATCAGGTTCATGTGGAGATACAAGAGAAGTGTCATCTTGTCAGTTTCCTCAAAAAAGACTTCAAATTCAGCACCAAGCACATAGCACCACCACAATATACATTCAACAAATGTCTGTGAATGACCATGATTTCAACACAAGCCAACTTACCAAAACTACAAATTCTGTAACATTGCACGGTATGTTTGGGAATACCATAAAGTCACTTAATACTTAGCTTGGGGGGAAAAAATTAAATCTGGCTTATTTTTAAAAGTTGTAAAACTAAGGGATTTACTTTGGCACAGGACAATTAGCCAGAAATACCCTTGTCACAAAAGTCATTTCCAACTCCAGATTCACCATTTTAAAAGAACCATGACAAAAACATGCCTTAATAATTTAACAAAAGAAACAATCTTTATTGGGTCTAGCAGTTACACAAACAAGGCAGATCAGAGCCAGGGGGGTTGGCAGGTAGGTGAGCCTCCAGGCCCCCAGGAATCTTCATACTTTTTCCTAGACCTCTTTCTCTCTGGCATTCTCTCATGCTCTCCCACCCTGGGGTGACATCACCCTTTCAGCCTCTCCTCCTAGACCCAGGTGCACCCACTCACACATGTGTACAACCACTAGGCCAGGCATGTGCAATCATGGGGAGGGCAAAACACCACAGGTGCTGGTCATCGAGGCTAATGGTGAAAAAAGCCTTTAGACTACTAATCTGTTTAATGTTATTATGAATAAGAACAAAACAGGTAGAATTGTTATACTTAAAAGTTCACAAACATAGAAAGCACCAGATATTTTAAGCATAGTTGTCTAAAGTTCAAAAAGAAATCTGTGAGGTTCATATAGAAACAAAAGAAAAGATGTCTTTTGACCAGAGTAAAGCAAATATACAGAGAAAGAGATCAGTATTAAATACAAAAACAGCTAAATAGAATAAATAAGAGCTATGTAAAATAAATTACATTATAGAATAATTTAAATAACAGTATTTTTTCACTGTCTAGGTTAGTGTTGTTTAGTAGCAAGGTGTGAAGAAAACCACTTGGCCCAGCTGTGAGAGGGAGCGAGCAAGAAGGCAGAGTGGTTTCTAGGTAACAAAATTCATCCAAAAGCCTCAAGAGAAGTTACCAAATCACCCTGACTGTCAAATCAAAGATGAAAATTCAGGCCGGGCACGGTGGCTCGTGCCTGTAAACATCAGCCTATGAAGCAGCTGGGGCTAGGGATCGCGGCTCGAGTTCCTCCTGGGGCCCGTAGTGAGACCTAGTCCCAAAAAAATAGCTGGGCATGGTGGTGTGTGCCTGTAATCCCAGCTACCTGGGAAGCTGAGGCTGGGGATTGCTTGAGTCTGTGCTACCCCGGGCAATGACAGCCTGCGGTTCCATGGGCAAAAATAGCGAGACCAAGTTTCAAAGAAACAAACAAACAAACAAACAAAAAAGATGAAAAATTCAGGGAAAAATGCGAAGAAGCACAAAGGGCCCTAAATTTGCAGTTCTTATCAACCCTTCCTTAAAAGTGGGGGGCTGGCAAACTTTTGTCATAAAGAGACAGTAAATATTTCTGAGAGTCATACAAAATCAGCCAAAACACTAATTTTGCCACTGTAGACCCAAAACAGTCATAAATAATATGTAAATAAATATGCACGGCAGAGTCCCAGAAACTTTTCTCTTGGACAACGAAACTTGAATTTCATATAATTTTCACAAAATTGTCTTTATTTTATAAATTATTACCTTTTATTTCTCTTCAACCACCTAAAATATTGAGATTATTCTTAGAGTACTGGCCACATAAAAACAGGCAACAGGCTATACTTCGACTGTGGGCAATAGCTGACAAGCATGGTTTAAGAGTATCAATCAGAGGTGTGTCTGAGGGACACCGGTTATATACTCTTCTTTACCAGAAATCAGAGGAATATGCTAAGCCAACATCAGGAAGATTTGCTTTCTTTCAGAAATAACCATAAACTGAAATGTAATGGTGATTAACCACTAATTAAGTAAATTAGGTGTAAGTAGTATATGGTTAGATAATTAGATCCTAAGCTACAGCAAATTTCTTGAATCAGGCTAATGTTGCCAGTGTTAATAAGGGAATTAGTTTTGTTTTGAATACAAGTCTTGAGATTTACTTGAAAAATCTTGTTTACTCAATATTACAACTCACCAGAAAAACAACACAATGAGCTCATCAAGGAAATACGCCTGACATCTTGTGGAGGCTTTAGGTACTGCAGATACAGGACATGTTTTATGAAGGGAAAAACAAACAGTAAAAAGGCAGAGCCAGGGGTGGAGTAGATGTCTATTTAGAAAAATCATGTGTCGTATCATTTATTCATTCAAAGCATCCGAAGTTTCTACATGCTCCAGATATACTATTTTAGGCACTCAGAACTCAGTGGAGAACAAGATAGAATTACAGCTTACATTTCTGCCGTAGATTTTCTCAGATTTTAATCTGAGAAAAAAAACTTTAAAAGTTTAGAATTATTATAGCATGCTAACCTCATAGAAATGCTTTCAGACACATTATTCTTACAAAATATCCTAAAATATTCAAAATAAGTTTTATTATCCTCATTTTACAAAACTGCAAATGAATGTCTTCTGGATTTTAAGAGTCTCATGTTCTACTGACTGAGCTAGCCAGCCAGATTTAAAACTGGATTTTAAATCTAGTTTTTCTTTTATCATTACACTGCTTTCTCCCTTTTATTTTTCAGCAAAGTTACAGCTAGTCAGTGTTGGTTCTTGATACTAAAACTAACGGGGTTCAAACAATAGCTCAATTACTGTGTTTCTACACCAACAACTGCTTACTTGGTCAGTAAATAAGAAAATAGATGCAATAGGAATAAAGCTGGAATAAAGCTGGGCATAGAACCTGGAGTCTTAACTCGGGTCCCAACTCCATCACTATGTAGCTTGTTATTTTGGCCAGTAAACCAACCTCACCAATACTTTTACCTGATCATCATAGGTTAATACTTATACTGCAAAGCCTGCTGTGTTAAGTGAAATAACACAGAACAGATGGGTGAAAAGCTTGGAAGACTTAATAAAAATCTTAATAAAAATCAACAGCACTTATAATCTTGATTTTGTAAAGGTCTGAATAAATATACTCTATGTCAACAATGAAACATAAGAGATTAATATTAAAATATCCTTGATCTCATACTGTGTTTCAATTTCTGTCTCAAATGTCCACTGGGTTTTAACTTATTTCTGGACATGCAATAATGGCAAAAACTAAGATTTTTATTTTTGGGTATATATTTACAAACCTTTTTTATTTATTTTTTATTACCACCATGATAGTTCACACCACCATTAGCTCTCCAAAACCCTATCAGGTCTATTTTTTTTCACCCTCACCTACTCCGTTTTGTACACAGCAGTCAGTTTCATGAATACAAAATTCAACATGTCCCTCTTCTATGGAAAATTCTTCAATTTAGGGTAAAGCTCAAAATCTCAGGCAACCTTTGTCTGCCTCGTAGCAGCCCCCCTTACTCTGTGTCCCACTACCCTCCCAGATGAGCATATTTCTTCTGTGACCCTCCTACTCCTGCCTTCCTCCCATTTCCTTAATCGAGTCATCTCAGACTTTGCTGTAAATGTTATTCTTCATGAAATCCTTTTCAATAGGATAATGACATTCCATAGGCAAAGATGCCTTTTTTGTTGTTGTTGAGACTAGGTCTTGCTATTTTTGCCCATGGAACCACAGGCTCATGTTGCCCGGGGTACCATGGACTCAAGCAATCCCCAGCCTCAGCTTCCCAGGTAGCTGGGATTACAGGCGTGCACCACCATGCCCAGCTATTTTTTGGGGGGACTAGATCTCACTATGTTGCCCTGAGTGGGGCTCGAATCGTGATCCCTAGCCCCAACCGCTTCATAGGCTGAAGCTTATAGGCACGAGCCACCACGCTGGCCCAAAGATGCCTTTTTAGAGAATACATATACAGGACATATCTATGTAATAAAATGATATAGTTTTCCAGAGCTTCAAAGTGAGTACTAACTGCTAAAATGAAGACAAATTGAAAACTACAACAAAATCAGGAGGAAAAAATGGGAGTTGGGATAAATGACTATCTGTTTTGAAAAAAAAAAAGTTTAAATTCTTATATCTGAGAGAAAAGGAATATATCCAGAAAGAAAATTTTGATAGGTTTTTTTTTCAAACCTGAAGTGAGGATTAATTTTAAGTGGAAATGTAATCAAAACAACCATAAAGAAATTTGATATTTGAACTCTTTAGTAACACAAAATTTAGAGCTATTTACAAGTTTAAAAGTTTGTGGCATTTTGACAAAGATTATTTAATCTAATAAGAAAAAGAGACCTCAGATTAATAAGGCCAATCAGCTGAAAAAGGCAGAACAAAATATAAAAGACTAAAAAATATATGAAAAACTAGGTCACTTTGTTTGCAATAAAATTACTATCAAATTACCAAAGATAAGTAAGTTTGAAAATACCCCACTGTAGGGTAAATGAATTGTTTGGGCTTTCTCTTCCACTAACCTCTATGACCAGCACATACGTTATTGCCCCCTCTCCATGACTGTACATGCCGGTGTGTGTGTGTGTGTGTGTATGTGTAAGTGGACTCACCTAAATGGCTTGGGAGGAGAGGATAAACAGGAAGTGTCACCCCAGGATGGCAAAGAGTGTGAAGAGAAAGCCAGAGAAAGAGACAGGGAAAGAACATGAAGATTTGGGGGGGGTTTGGGGGGGAGGTACAGGGTTGAGGACTCAACTGCCTCTGTCCCTCCCCCACTCTCTCACCCCCAGCCCTGGTCTGCCTGGTGTGTCCATATAACTACTAGAACCAGTGGAGAACCTAAGATCCTGAAGCTTGCAGTACAACTGGTGAGAGGATGGTCTATACTGTGTCTATACTGACACAGGTGAAGGCAAAGGGAAGTTCCACACACAAGTATAATGGGATTTTTCTACAACTCATTCAGACAATGTGAATTAAAGGCAATAACATATTTACTTGAATAAGTAGATTCACATTCTAAGAACTTATCTCAAATAATTAACTGGATACAAGTACAGGTCAGAACAAGAGTGCAAAAATGTTTTCTGCAATGTTGTTTAATGCAGCAAAACAATTGGAAACAATTTAAATTCTCATATATATAATAATACATTGGTACAATAAATAACAAGCACTACTTAAGTTTGCTTTTTTTAAACAATCTACGGCCATACTGACATAGAAAGGTGTGTGAAATATACTGTTTAGTTAAAAGAATGGTTTACAAGCAGCAATATCCCTCATAAACAAGCAGGCATGGGGAAAGACTACAAGCAGAGCATAGACACTAACAAGTGACTATGCTTGTCTTTGGGGATTAGGGTTATACACCTGCACTTTTCTGAATGTTGTCTAGCAGTGGACAAATATTTTTTAACCATACAAAAAAGATATCTGAAAACTGCTCAATTTAAATATATACACTAGAAATGTTAATACGTACAAAGCGGTGGAAATCAGCCTTTTCTAACTTTTTTCTTCTTCACTAAGATGTTTGCCTTGAAATATTTAGTAACATTTCTGCTAAAAGGGTAATCTCTTATAATCGAAGTGCACTTTGATGGCAGATGTTTTCTTATTTCAACTGAAAATTGCACTTTATTCTCTATTCTGAGGAAGACAGAACTTTAAAAGGTCAAAGATACAGGTTTCCTAACATGGTCCCTCTTTTTTGAAAGTTCTGCACAAGTAAGCATGCTATATAAGAAATAACTATAAAGAGTGACCTGATGTGAAGGTTGTTTAGTTAGTGGTCAAGAAAAAGGTTTGATTATGCCAGTCATCCCGTCCCTTGGGATTCTAACCCCAGCACTCAATCACATAGCATAAAGGGTTCATATCAGCCAGGATTACTAAGTTTTAGCGAAACAAATATAAACAACTTATGTCTTTAGGAATATTATCTACCATGTGTCAAGACTCACAGAGTGTGATAAAATTCTTTCTTTCTGAAAGAAACTTTTCAAATTAATATAGCAAGATAACAATTAAAAGTATCTAAATAAAAAGCTGTGCTGACTTGATCTCAGCACAGAGCAAATATTTTCAAGTTTTCTGGGGACAAAGGTTGATCAGATAGTAGATAAAAAGCTGACTTCAACAAATTTGAAATAATTGAACAATACAAGTCATTTTTCAGATGAAAATGAAATTAAACTAGAAATAACAACATACCTAGAAAACTCCATATGTTTAGTAATTAATAAAGTATGCTTATTAAAGAAGAAATCATAACAGAACCAGGAAACTATTTAGAACTGCACAATAAAAAATTTACGCAAAAGAACACTAGGATTTTACTCAGATAGCACTTACAGAAATGTAAAATCCTATGTTTAGAGCAAAAATAAACTACCATATATTTAAAGAAGTTAGGAAAAATAGTATCAAAATAAGTCTAAAGAGAACTATAACAAAAGAAATAATGAAGATAAGGGTGGAAAAAAATTTTAAAATATATTACATAGAGTAAGAAATCAGCAAACCCAAAAGTTGGTTCTATGAAAATGTAATTGATTGGACAAATGTGTGGCTAGACTCAAAAGGAAAAAAAATAGAGAAATTATAATACACATAAATAGGAATGGAAAAGGAACATTAGTACACATACTACTGACAAAATAGGAACTTAGTGGTAATAAATTTGAAAATTTAGATGACAATAATTTCCCATGGTATAAAATGTTTCAATGATTCAGAAAGAAATTCAAAACATGAAAATAGCTTATAATTGTTTTCAAAAATTGAATTAACAACTGAAAAATTTTCCCACTAAGAAGGCTTTAGGCACAGCTTCATTGGTGAATTTTACCAGAAATTTAAGAAGCAAATAATTCCAGTGTTAAACAAGCCTTTCCAATGAAGAGAAGTCTCCTTAACTATTTGAAGATAGAAACTGGGCACTTTGAACTAAAAACAGAACAAAACAAGCCTCCCCCCCAAAAAAAAAGGAAATCACAAAACAATTTAATTTATAAACAACAAAAATCTAAACAAAGTACTAGCCAATGAAATCTAGCCATGTATAAAAAGAAGAGCCAACATAATGAATGGATTAAGAAAATATGGTGTATCTACACAGAGGAACACTACTCAGCAATCAAAAAGAATAAAACTCATGCCATTTGTGGCAACATGGTTGGAGTTGGAAGGGATTATACTAAGAAAAATAAGTCAGCTGGGAAAAGAAAAATATGAGATAATTTCACTTATTTGCATAATATAGACAAGCCAAAGGGTTACGAAAAAGACAAAATTTGCAAGCTGACCATAGATATGAGACACACAGGTCAAAATGGGAGTGGGAAGAGCACAAAAGTGGATTGTGATGATTCACAGATGCTATGCTAGAGAACTACAGGGATGATGTCTGACAGGAGAAATCAAATACTGTCCAAAAACTAACAATGATGTAAGAAGATAAATTTTGAAAAAATTTAAAAAAGAGGATCAATGTATATTTATTCCAGAAATACAACGATGTTTTTAAAAGTGCAATTCAACATAAATAATAGAATAAACAAACTCATACAATCATCTTAATTAACGTAGAGAAAGATATTGATTAAATTTGACATACATTCATGACAAAAAGAAAACACTCTTAGCCAATCAAGAATAAAAGGAAACCTCTTTACCTGACAAAGCTTCCACAACATACTTCAATAACATACTTAATGAATGCGGAAAGCATTCTCATTAGGATTAGTAGATACACAGGAATCTCTGCTAAGTCAAAGTCAATATTGCACTGAACGTTCTAGCTGGCATAAGACCAAAGGAGAAAACAGTATGATTAATATTTTAAAGTATTAGGGTAGGTGGAAAAAAACAAAGCTATCATTATTTGCAGGTGATATAATTACTTATAGAAAATCCAAAAGACTCTTAGTACAAACTACTAGAATTAATGCGTAAGTTAAGCAAGATGACCAGATAGTGCATTAAAATACAAAACAATCTTTAAAAAATTTGCATTTCCATACACCAGTGACCAACTGAAAAGAATACAATTCAAAAAAGATAACATTTGCACAAATGTATACATTTGCCAAAATTCACTGAATTATAGAATTAAAGTGGGTGCATTTTACTGTATGCAAATTATCTCAAAAAAAAAAAACTAGGAAAAAGTGCCATTTTTGTCCCACAACAACATATTACCATATGAAAGAATTTTCTGGGGATAAATTGTAAAACTTTACGGGAAGGCACTAAAGGATATTTAAATAAAAGGAAAAATAAACACATTCATAGAAAGGAAGGTTTAACACTATGAAGATGCCAATTCTCTCCAATTTGATCTCCAGATTCAAAGAATCACCAATCAAAATTGCAACAAAAAGTATTATGAGGGACTCAATAAGTTGATTCAATAGGTTGACAAAAGACAAAAGACAAAGAATAGACAAAACATATGTAAAGAAAATGACCTAATGCCTTCTGGTAGTTAAACTAGTAAGATATTGGCATAGGGACAGACAACTTTGATGAAAAGAACACAATAAAGAGGCTTGAAACTAAACAGTACATATTTGGATACTTCATTTATGACAATGGTGGCATTGAGGGCCGTGGGGCAATGATGGGTTATCAAACAAATGGCCCTGTGACAAATAATTATTCAATTGCAAAGAGTGAGGGCAAGAGAACTGGATATTCTACATACACCATACACAAAAATTCATTCCAGTGGAATTAAAAACATATGTGCTAAGTGAAGGAATTCAGGCAGAGAAAGGTAAATCATCTCACTCATCTGTGGAAAACAAATGAACAAAACAAAACAAAAACAAAGTTTAAGTCTATGAGAACAAAATGTTGGTCATCAGAGGGGAAATGAATAAATCAGGCAACAGGGTCAACTATATCGCCATGGATGAAAAATAGACTTCTGTTGTAGATCATAATGTAGCCTACACAAATGTCCCCTGAAACCCACATAATGCTATAAACCGATATTACTAAGAGGAAAAGAGACATGTGAAAAGAACATTTCCAAACTTCTAAAAATGAAAGAGGGAGGGTTGGAGGAAGTGATATAGAAAGGAAAGAGGGTGAGAGGATGAGGGGAAGTAGGGTGGGGAACCAATATAAAGGTTGTTTTTTTTTTTTTTTAATAAAAAGTGAAACATTAAAAACACAAGCCAAAAATGGAAAATGTTTAACAATTTTAACCAAAAAATGGAACACAGGGAAGGGGGGGAGGGGGAGAAAGGCATGAGTCTTCCCCACCCCCCTGCTCCCCAACCCAGCAAGTAGAAAAAGAAGAAAGCAATGGAAAACTGAAGGAAAAACAACAATAATGATATAAGAAAGTCAATCTAGTTGTAAAGTCAACAGTCAGTGGCAGATAAGGAAGGTCCCATTAGCCTCTGATGAGAACATAAGCACAGGAACTGTCATCATGGACTACATTAACTGTGAATGCTATCACTTGGTTCTCAACTTCGAGATTTAACCCTTCCTAAGTCGCAGAAGACTCAATTAAGGTCACAAAAGAGGCCAGAAATACTATCAGCTCTGACCAGATGGAAGTAGTGGCCCTGATGCAAAAAGGTAGGAGACAAAGGAGACGCAGGCAGAAGGCACAACTTCCTCAGGTTACACAGTGGAAGCCAAGAGAAGTTACAAGAAATGGTGGCTTAAGAATATAACTTAAAATTACAAAGATAACCAACTCTTGATACTGCTGGTATCATTATGAAAAATTGGAAAGGCTTGATACACAATTACACATAAGGTTGTTTCTTCACATCAGAGTTCAATAATGGCCGAATTTGATAGGTTAAGAAATGGTGCTCTAAATAAATTTCTTGACAGACTATAATCTTGTATTTCCCAATTTTCTCCTCACACACAAAGAGCAAACTGGGTCAATTTCATTTCCATGAAGTCTAAACTAGTCTTTAAAATCTCAACATGTACTATTATTATAGAGAAGAAATACTCTCGACCACTGGTTTAAGGAGAGAACACACAAACAAGAAAGACAACCTGATACTTCAAAGTATCAATGTTTCTGTAAGCCACTGCTATATTATTTAGGTTTCCGGCCACAGGAGCCAGGTTTCTACATAGATATCTGTGGTGGTTTAAAAAGATGAAAGCTTGAAGCCTTAAGCTCATCAAAAGTAAAGACCAGAAGGTTAAACGCTCATGTTAAATGATATCTGGGTTTGATCCAAAAGAATTTAGCAAGACCTTCATTTCAGTATAATCCCTGTCCACAGCCAGGTATATACTTACACTATATTTGCAAGGTCAAGTGGTTTCTCTGGTTGCTCAGGAAAAACAGGATGCGGGGGTTCTCTGGTGGGTACACACCCCAAGGATTTACTAATTGCATGGCTCAGCTTCTTTGCAGGGGATTTCTGTGTCAAAGCAGAAAATAAAGAAACAAGGAATTAAATTTTCAAGTGAACAAAAAAGAACTTCAAAAGAAGCTGGTATCAGAGCTATAAAACCTATCTTTTTAACACAAACCACACTTGGTTAGAATCAACATTACGGGGCCTTGAAGCGAGGGTCCCTTCATCTCCAAAGTTCCACCTAGGGTCCCTTCATTGCTCTGCTTCCTGCCTCATTTCTACTATGCACCCATATGCTCAAGCTAATGTTTCCTTCTGAACATGTACCAGTGTGCCCTCTGCCTAAATCCTCCCCTTCTTTTGATGCTCCTGAATCATTTTTGATAAAACATTATAATTTCCCAGAGTCAGAAATTTTTGATGGGTTAAAATCAAAAGGTTAATACAATGCCTATAGCTCATGGCATTTGAATGTTAGCAAATAAGCTGAATCAAATCCCACAACATACTTATTAAGAGGATATTTCCAAAATAAACATGAGGCAGAACATGTGGCATTAAGGGTCTGACTACACATCGTGACACAGATGCATGCCGTTCACACCACATTCTGACTCCAGGTTATGGTATGCTGAAGGTACAAAACCAGCTGGCATTCTGACACATTTTCCAGATTGCAGAATGATGGACAGCAAATGTAAAGTCTAAGAGTCAACAGTAAATATGCACAAAGGTATACAATATGCTTCCATCCAGTTATGGAGAATATTGATGTCTCAAGAGAAAGACAAGTAGTCCATGATTTCACTCACATTTGGGGCACAGAGAAACAAAACAAAGGAACAAACAAAACTAAACCAAAACCAACCCTAGAAATGAGACTGCAGAATTGAGGCTGGAAGAGGAAAAGGGAGGATGGAGTGGGAACCAAAGTGGGGGGACAGGGGCCTGGGGCAAAGGTGATGGTTGTGATGTAGTAACATACATCTGAAGTGGGGTGAACCTGTTCCTCTAAATCATATCAGTACTGTAAATCAAAGTAACAATGAAAAAGAAGCTATTTACTGCATATGCATCACAATGCAAAATTCATGTTTAAAGAAGACTGCACACTGATTTTATTGTCCACCCAATCACTTTCAAACACTGTCCCTTTGAGATTTCTCTTGGTAGATTTTAACTGAAAAATTGGTGCAATAGTTCATCCTACTGCCTCTGCAGCATGCTACCATTAAGTACCACTGTAACTGGAAAACAACTTATCTGTAGCATGTGCCTCCCCCACACATCTCCCCTTAGCTTCTGTAAGCTGCCTGCATATATTTTAATGTGAAATAAACAAAAGCTATGGTTTTTTTGTATTGATAAAGTTGAAATCTTGTTTATGATAAAAATTAATGCCAATTTCTTCAGAGACTATATTTGGCTCCATATCACTTACCATCCCCTTCAACACATTCAATTCTAGGAAGTTTGATCAATCTAATTTTCAAAAAGTTACAGCTAAATAACTAACCAACTAAACAAACAAATAAATGAATGTCACATCAAGCAAACAAAGCAGAAATTCTGAACTTCCCCAGTGGCTCTCCATTTCCCTTCGCCCAGCTGCTGACTGTACTGCACCTCCCGTTCCTCTTCCTTTAAACTTCTACCCTGCCCTAGACATCAAGCTAATCTGCTGCTTAAAGTTTTCCATCTTCTGATGGCTGCTAATCACCTGCAGATTAAGGTCTAAACACTCACTGTCATTTTCCACCCAAGAGTTTCCACGACCCCCCTCACACTCCCCATGACTCCTGGTTCGCTGTGTCTCAACACCTGCCTTTCCAAGGTCTTTTTTCCCAAGCTATTTTTCTGTAAATTTTTTGCTCATCTCTTAACACTGTTCACAAATAAACTTTCTTCTGTGTACATCCCTCCCTGGCAATGAGGTTGGGTCACCTCTGTGAGGCCATTCACATGATGCCCATTTTCCATACACTTGCATCCCTTGTGGCACTGACCATACTAAGCTGCACTTTCTGACTTCTGTGCCTCTCTCTGCAGGCAGGTGCTTCTCAAGAGTGGAGCCCAAACAATGTGAACCATGAAATCACAGGTAGGTCATCTAACAATGCTATGGTAACTACATAACTATTAAAGTTAAAAAAAAATTTTGTCCTGACCAGTATTCTATAGGTGCATGCTTGATATGCTTTTAGAAAATATTTTTAAGTTAGGGTTGGAGACTAGATTTAACGTCAAATCTCAAAAGTATAGAAAGGTAAAGTCAATATATCAAACCAACTACAAATAATTAGAGTGTATCAAGAAAGACTTGATATTTACCGGGAGGGAAAAAACTGAGAAATACATATAGGAATAAGATGGTAATTAGTAGTAATTAATAGTAATATACAAAAAAGGATATTACTCAGAACATGTAAAGATATGTATTCAATTAGATTGTCTAAGCAGGTTTTAGTAAAATGTATATAACTAAAAAATACCATCCTAATCATTTTAAAGTGTACAATTCAATAGTACTAAGTATATTTGCACTGTTTTTTTTTTTTGTTTGTTTGTTTGTTTGTTTGTTTTGAGACTAGGTCTCGCTATTTTTGCCCATAGAACCACAGGCTCTTATTGCCTGGGGTACCACAGACTCAAGCAATCCCCAGCCTCAGCTTCCCAGGTAGCTGGGATTACAGGCACATGCCACCACACCCAGCTATTTTTTTGGAACTAGGTCTCGTTATGGGCCCCAGGCGGAACTCGAATCGTGATCCCTAGCCCCGGCCGCATCATAGGCTGAAGCTTACAGGCACAAGCCATCGTGTCCGGCCGATATTTGCACTGTTGTAGAATGAATTTCCAGAACTTTTTTATTCTTGCAAATTTGAAACTTTATACCTATTAATTAACAAACTCATTTCCTCCTGCCCTGAGTCCTTAACAAACACCAGTATGCCTCTTGTTTTTATGAATTTGAATGCTCTAGATATCTTGCACAAGTGGAATCACACAGCATTTTCTTAATATTATTTTGAGACTGGCTTCTGTTAACAAAATATCTCCAAGTTTCATCCTTGTTTTAGTATGTACTAGAATTTCTTTACTTTTCAAGGCTGGATAATATTCCATTGCATGTACATTCCACATTTTGTTTATCCATTCACCTATCAATTGACACTTGAGTTGCTTCTATATATCCAGAAGTAGAACCATTGGATCATACAGTAACTCTATTTTGACTTTTTAAGGAACATCGATACTGCTTTTCATCATGCCTATACTGTTTTACATTCACCAACATAAGAGTTCCAATTTCCTCACATTTTACAAACACTTGCAATTTGGGGGTTTTTTTTGTTTTTGTTTTTTGGGTTTTCCAGGATGGGGTAGTAAAAGTCATCCTTATGGGTGTGAGGTAATATCTTCTTGTAGCTTTGACCGACAATTTGCGATAATTAAAGGTGGCAAGCATCTTTTCATATGCTTGTGGGTTATTTATATTTCATCTTTGGAGAAATGTCTATTAAATGTTTTGCCCGTTTTTACATTCAGTAACTTTTTTTGTTGTAAGAGTTCTTTATATATTCTTGATCTGAACTTATCAGACACCTAACATGCAAACAGTTTTTCCCAGTCCATAATTTGCCTTTTCACTATATTGTGTCCTTTAATGCATCTTTTTTTTTTTTTTTTTTTTGAGACTAGGTCTCACTGTTTTTGCCCATGGAACCGCAGGCTCTCGTTGCCTCGGGTACCCCAGACTCACGCAATCCCCAGCCTCAGCTTCCCAGGTAGCTGGGATTATAGGTACGCGCCACCATGCCCAGCTATTTTTTTGGAAGTAGGTCTTGCTACGGGCCCCAGGCGGGACTCAAACGGCGATTCCTAGCCCTGGCCGCTTCATAGGCTAAAGCTTACAGGCACGAGCTACTGTGCCCGGCCTTTTTGATACATCTTGATGTAGTTCAATAGTTCACATTATCTATTTTTACTTTTACCAATTGATAATGATTATTGGAGATTCTTTCAGAAACTCAACACTGGCAGTTATCATGAATAGCCACAATTCAGCTTCCTTTCCATTCAAATACCTTTCTTTTCGCTCTGTTTTACTCTTCTGTAATAGCACTGTCAATAAAATGTTGAATAGAAATGATGATAGCAAGTCATCTTGTTTTGTCTTCCATCATAAAATGAGTACTTTAGACAATGCCCCATTAAATGTGATAGAGACCATCAGACTTTAAACATCCCACGCTAGGTTAAAGAAGTTCCTTCTACTCCTAAAATGCTAAGGTTTTGTTTTAGGATTTTATGTGTGTTAAATTATCAATAGACATTGGGTTTTAGCAAATGTTTTATAGATTCTTTTGACAATTACATGGAATTAATGCATCCCCCTATGAACATGGTTAAGTTGAAATAAATTATTTTTAACTGCTGGAATAAAACCAGCATGGTGATGATGAATTACTTTTGTATATACCGTTGGCTTCAGTTTCATAATATTTTGTTTAGAATTTCATTTATGTTCATAAGATGGATTGTAATTATCCTTTCTTGCTAACCTCATAAAGTTTTGATGCCAAGGTCATTCTAGATACAAAAATGAAATTATAACACTCAGTTTTTTTCTAGGATCTAGGGAATTTTATACTGAAATTCTTTTTGATTGTTTAAACTCATAAAAATTATTTGGGTCTGGTTATACTATTTGGGATTTTTATTCTATATTAAGTCAGTTTTGGTAAGCAAACTTGTTTTAGGAATTTGTTCTTTTCAGCTAAGCCTCACATAGCCACTGTATGGGTTCTTTTCTTTTTGTTATTAATTCGTAACTCAAATCCACATTAGAGAATATGGCCCATATAATCATATATATTTTCAAATTCTTATCATGTTTATACTAGTTTTTATTTATGTATTTTACAACTACATTAAATGTGTAGTATGCACAAATATTAATTTTATTTTTAGTAAAATTTATCTCTGGTGACGCTTTGTATTGTGACAAAATACACAAACACAAAAGCGTACCATTTAAGTTTCTCAGATAAAAGGTTTGCCCTGAATTGTTTTCTGAAATTACTGTACTTTTACCAATTTTTTTTTTTTTTTTTTTTGGTTAGTACTTTGCCTGGTACGTCTCCATCTTTAGTTTTCAGCTTTCCTGTATATAACTTTTTCTTGCCTCTTGTAAACAGCATAGAGCCCAATTATTTAAATACCCCTCTGACAGTTATTTTTTAATGAAGAAATTTAATTTGATGAGAATTACTATGTTTTGACTTATTTATATAGCTTATTATGCTATTATTTTACTATTCCCTCTTTGCCTTTATTTTTTATCCTTTCTTATTTTTCAGGACTTAATTTATTTTTCTTGTTTTATTCTCCTTGTTTTGTTGTTTTTGCTTCCTTTTCTTCTTGTCTGGACAATTATACTCTGAATGGACTCTTACAGTGGTTGCTTTTTTATTTCTATGAAGTGGCAGTGTCTGGAGAACGTAGCATCAGGCTACCAGTATGTGCTTTGTACACACACAGGTTCATTGATGCCTCCCAGCAGTCCTATGAAATATGATCAGTCCTGATTTTACAGTTATAGAGGTTCATATAATTTGGTCTCTCTTCTCCATGCACGGTACAGTACTGCCCCTCGACAGGGAAAATTACACAGAGAGAGGACAGAGATGGGAGAGACAACTCTAGGCAGCATGACACTGTTGCAAAGGGTCTCTCAGAAACAGACCTGAGAATGCCTAGTTCCACAAGGAGGGTCAGAAGGGCAGCTGGAAGGGTCCAGAGAGAAAATGGGCTCCCACAGAGGCAGATTCTTCTCTGGGGAGCAGGAGGTGACTTGTGCTGCAAGAGCTGCTGAGCCAGGGCTGAGAATTGTTTTCCCTCAGATAATCGTGGACCAGGCACTTCAACACTCTGAACAAGCTTGTTTGAGCGCTGATGACCATGATTTAATCAGCCTCAAGCTAATTCTTTTCACAGTACAATCTTCCACTCAGGGTACATGCTGACAGGTCCTGACAGTTCGGAGCACAACAGCCTAATGGGGACAGCTCAGGACAGTGCGTGGGAGGCCACTCCTGTCATGTTCACTTCAAATTACCCTCTAAATACATCATCCTAAGCTCCAAGCGTAGGGGATCGAAGCTGAAAACACAGGCATATTAAGTCCTCAAACAAGTCAGGGACCTCCTCTATTTGAAAATGAAATCATCCACATATTAACCAGTGTTTCTATTCTAATATTTAGCTCTTTCTTTGCAACATACCTTAACCCAACATACCTAACATAGTAATCAATAGAACCCTATTGATTAGTACTTCAGCTGCATCCTATTTTAAACCCAGTTGAATTAGTCATTATTTTATACTTGATTCTTACCCACATTTACCAGCTCCACTGCACACCATTTCTTCTTGAATCTGGTTTTTTTTCCTTCTTGCTTCTAATTTTCCCCTCAAGTATATTTTTTATTAGTTCATTCAACAACAATCTACTGGTGATAAACCCACTGAGATAAGATCTGAAAATACCTTTATTTTTGCTTTGCTCTTGAATAGATTAGCTAGGTACAGAATCCAAAGCTGATCTTTTCATTCTATCCTTCAAATCCCTTCATTAGTTTTCATTTTTTTCATCTCCCTATATCTGTGTTCAATCTTACATATCCTGGTGAATCTTTTCAGCTCTACTTCCTACTCTCTAATTTTTTGCTATTGCTGTCTTTAACTTGCTGCTTAAATCCTCCATTGAGCTCGAGTACTTTTTTCATTCTAAGAGATTCAATTACATTCTTTTTCACACTTGCTTGGTCCTTTTTAAAATATCACTATCATTTTTACTTCTTTAACTTTTCAATGTACATTTTATCAAATTCTTGCCACACAGTAATATTCATTTCTCTCTCATAGATCATTTCATAATTGGGTTTGCAATTTTTGATATGAATTCACCTTTAGCAGAGATTTTTTTTGTATAGGAGTTCCATTTGTAGATTCTCTAGGCCAGTAAAGTATTTCTAATCTCTCTCTTAAGGAGTCAACACTTCTTAAAAAGTACTACACTTTACAAAGATGTCAGCTCAACTCACTTTGACAGGACCCAAGAAAGATTTCCTATGACATGAGGCACTAAACCCAACCACTGACCCAAATCCAATATCCAATCAGACAGATCCCTGGAAAACACAGTTTAGGGTTTAATTTCTGATAGACATTTCTTTGACTTTCATTCAAGTTCAGTTCTACAATTCAGTCTTGTGTTGTTATTATACTTAGTCAACATGCATATCTGTCACTGGGGTGGGAGGCCAAATTTAACTTAGTCTATCATGTTATTGGGCTAGTAAGTTGATGAAATTAATAGACCTTGTCAAGTTGAAATGTTCTTGTACTTACAGAATAATGCTACTTGATAATGTTCTAATTCATTAATTTTTTAAATACAAGATTTTTACACCCGTATTCTTAAGTGAGGATGACATATCTTTCTTCTCTCGTGCTGGCCTGGTCTACTTACAGATGGAATTACAACTAGTTGAATGCATTCCAATTTTTTCTTGTGTCTGCAATGGTATGTTTCTACAATGGTATGTGTTCCTTGAAGGTTCAGAGAACTCTTACACAACAGACTGAACTTGATGCTATCTTTGGGGTAAATCTTTGATTCTCATTCCAATCACTGACTTTTGGCATATTCAGATTTTCCATATCATCTTGAGCCAAATTTGATACTATTTTCCTAGAAAACTAGCCATTTCATTTAGGTTTCTCAATTCATAGGCATAAAGTTGCTTATAGTACTCCCTTTTAGATAGGAAAAAAAGCAAGACTGTTCTATAAAATCCCGTTTCTTATATCAAATATATTATTCTTATGTTTCAATCATTTTTATGTTCATCTCTATTACTTTTTTCTACTTCAGGTTTATTAGTAGTCCTTTTTCAGTTTCAGAGTTGAAGTCTAGGCTCTTTTATTTTCAATCCTTTTTTCCCTAGAAAATATATTTAAGGTTATAATTTTTCCTTTAGAATATCATTTGAGATATTAGATATGGGTTTAGAGATGTTCTGTTTTTCCAGTCATTTAATTTTGATAGTTTAGATTTATAAGTTGTCTTTATTCCCTAATTACTATCTTTTCAAATTTCAGATGTATATATACAGGTTATTTTTGTTTTGCTGTTACTAAGTTCTAAATTTACTGCACTTCAGCAAGGGAAGGTTCCATTATGTGTAAATTCCAGAAGAAGTGAGGGAACGAAGCATGTGGATGTGTGGGGAATAAGT
>PVHY01005670.1:37451-52831 GCA_004024945.1 Uropsilus gracilis | reverse complement strand
ACGTGGCCGCGGTGGGATTTGAACCGTGATTCCTGGCCCTGGCCAGTAATGGCTTCCTAGACTTCCTAGACTGCCGCCTACAGGCATGCGCCACCATGCCTGGCTATATGTTTAAACTTATTCCTAGCAACTTATCTTCTGTTTTCTACTGATCAAGATTTTCTTTTACTCAACTTTCCCATCTTCTGTTGGACTGGTCAACATAGCTTTTGTTAGCATTTTTCTTCGAGTAACATCATATCTTATCCTTTTCATGGATACCTTTATATTTTTAATGCATACTTAAAATTATATTTTCTTACAGTTAATTATGTGTTAATATTCTCCTGAAATCTTTGGAATATTTTTCTCTTTTTCATGTTACCTAACCATAAATACCAACATTGTTATCTTTAAGTTACAGGTACTAAAAATTACTTCATACAATCAATATTCATTTAGATTTAACATTGCTTCCCCAATTTCCTCTTTTCCTTATATCCCAAAAAGCTTTTGCTTCTTATTTCATTCCTTACTCTTTTCCTTAACTCTATGTATTTTTTTTTTTTGAGACTAGGTCTCATTATTTTTGTCTGTGGAACCGCAGGCTCACGTTGCCCGGGGTACCACAGACTCAAGCAATTCCCAGCCTCGGCTTCCCAGGTAGCTGGGATTACAGGTGCATGCCACCACACTCAGCTAGTTTTTTGGAACTAGGTCTCACTATGTTGCCCTGAGTGGGACTCGAACCATGATCCCTGGTCGCTGCTGTGGCTTCCTAGGCTACCACTTACAGGCACGTGCCACTGTGCCTGGCCTATTACTGTCAATCTTTCCCTAGCTTTTTTAATCTTAAGCATAAAGTCTGTTGTTGGTCTTCAAAGGAAATTAAATTGACCTATTTTTCCTATTTTTAAAGTTTCTTTCTGACACCCTTACTCCCAAGAGGGCAGTTCTATTGTTTGTATTTTGCTGCTGTAGGTAGACTTCCCCTAGTTTTCATGGTTCTTGGCCATACATGGCTGTTCACCTGCAGGTTTAGTGACAATGACCCCCTGGCAGGGCCTCCTGCTTCAGGATGACAGCCCACAACAGGCAGTATAAGTGGTTCTTTCCTGCAACTTCTCACTTATGGTATCCTTTCTGCATTTACAGATGTTTTATGATTTCAGGTCTGGAATATTCCTTTTCTTCTTTTAAATGATAAAAAAGTTTCTTAGAAGAAAGAAGTTGGAAGAAAGTTTATTAATCTAATGATGTTTTATCATTTCTGTTAGTTTGGTGCAGAATGGGTAAGAGGTGGGACGTGTTTGGCCACCATCTTGAAACTGGATCCATTACTTTCTAAAGTATCAGCTCTGCATCCTCTGGCCTCTTTGTGGGATTCTTATTAGAATCTTATTAGCTTTCCTCAACCTGTATGGCTTTACTTTATCCTTTTGGGGTATGTGTGAGGAATAATTCTCTGCTCTAGTTTTTGGCTCACAAATCTGTTCTCCAGCTATAGAAACTGAATCATCCCACCATATTTTGAAAATTCAATTTCCAGGATCAATACTTAGTTTTGGTAGATAAAATAACCGATAACCTCTCTCTAGGATTCTCCAATTAAACATACTATAAAATCTAATTCTGCTTATTTCATTCACTTTGTATCTGAGAGATCTTTCTGTCATCTTTGCATAGCTGTGCTCCTCTTGTTTTAGTGAGTTTATCGAAGTGTTCGCCTGTGTGGTCTAGACAGGCTATTCAGTCTGTGTGCACTGCCTGTGCGGAGGGGAAGAAAAGGGCTTTTTTCCAGTTGGGAGGTAAGTAGGGACAGAAGGAGGAACAGAAGCTTAGTAGTTAGTCTCCCAGGCACAGGAGCCTTGTGTTCTGCTGGAATTCACCAACACCTGCCACCCAGGAATGTCTCTCCAACCCAAGTGCATACAGACACCACATCTGCTGAGATGCCCACTACCACCAACACCGCAGCAGTCACCCCACTGTCTGCGCCCCAGAAGCCAGAACACCCTACCTGCTCTTCCACATCAGCAGCAACCCTTTCCTGTTCTTGTTTGGAACAGTTTTCCTTTGCACAGCTAAGCCCATCTACTTTCGACAAGGAGTCTTCTCAGCCTGGGACATACCTTTTGTTTTTCTCCCTCTGGTATATTGCATATTATTTTTAAAATTCAAATCTCTCATTTCTAGGTATTTGGGGCAAGATGGAAAGGTTCCAGCAAGCCCTCAGTTCACCGCTAAGGACTATTTCTTTTGAAATAGAATTCCCATTTTTCAGTTAATAAGGTATTTTTTGAAAATTTTAACATCTTTTGAGATATACTGTTTTTTTAGGAAGGTTCAAAATAATTGCCTCATAAAATAAGATAATTGCTAAACTCCAGTTTAACTTAATTTGCAAAGCTATAATTCTGGTTGATTAATGTATTAGAGAAATGCAATCCCTGTATTTTCTTGTCATTCTTCCAATATTTAAGAATATTAGCTCTCTGTCAATAATGAAACTTTGGCTAGGCAGGATAAAATGTGACTTGTTTACACCTGGCTTCTGAAATATGTTTATAAATCACAACTACCTCTTAATCCACAGAAAAGGAATCACTTCTACCCCAGCTGGCTCAGAGAGACCAAAGGCAGCAACTACATGAAGAACAGAGGGATCCTGGGTTGGGCAGCAAAGAACTTCAGCCCCCCTTTTCAGGGAAAAAACAATACAAGATTTGTTGGAATTCAACATCTACAGATAGACATTCTTCTGTGTGTCATGATAGTGGATAAAGTATTTAGGCTCACACACATCAACTTTAGGACAAAAGTTCCTCAAGGAAAGCCCTTGAGGCACAAGCAACTGTTACATTAAATGCAAATAATTTAAAATGGAAAAGGCTGTGACTTTTTTCTTAATTTTTTTTGCAAACACAAAGCTCAGCGTCAAACTTTACTCGTGAATTGTCATGTCAACCCTGTGTGAGTGGGAAGCTTTTGGCTTTGTGTGGGGGCTGGCAGTTTCTAATGTGTACACCTGGGAAATACAATGCACTGAGCTCCAGGCTACCTTTAAAACATCATTTTGGTATCAGAGACAGAATTCCCTTCCTCTATAGTTTAAATGCAGCTGCTAGTCTTGACCTCTCTCAGCAACATACTATGAGTTTTGTTGTTCCATAAGAGAATGAAAAGTAACATATTCCTTGTAAGTGAGCATGTGAACAAAGAGTAAAGCTGGGATACTGGTAGTGGGTGTGCAAAGCAGGAAAGTCACTTTGGAGAGCAATTTACTAATAACCAGTAAAACTGAAGATGCACATTTCCCATGACCTGGGGCATCTACTCCTGACAAAAGACTATAGAAAAACTCCGCAAGCAGACATGAACCAGAAAATGTGAATGCTTTGTTTAGAAAAGCAAAAAATTAGAAACAAACTGAAGTAAACCAATAGAGAATAAGTAAAATATGCTCTATTCATAGATCCAAGATCTATATGGCACTGAAATAACCACATCCACTTGTAGATTTCATTTTTAAAACAATGTAGGTATAAGGAAGCTACAGAAGGATATATATTGATGCTACTTTGTTGATGTTTAAAAATATGAAAACTAATACTACATATTTTAATAGCCACATATATGTGTGTGGTAAAAAATACAAAAATATGAATTGGAATGCCGAACACTAAATGCAAGTAGAGATTTCAGAGGAGGTAGGAAAATGGGTCTGAAGACTATAAACGGATTTCAAATTTTTCTGCAATGCTATATTCTTTTTTAAAAGAAAGATCTGAAGTAAATGTAACAAAATGTTAAAATCAGACTTTTATAGACTTGAGATATTTCATAAGAAATTATGCATTACTTGCTAGTTCAAAAAACAACTCAAATATAATACAAACTAAATGACACCAAAGATTATGTGTAATTGAAGAAAATTGAACAGCAGAACAAAATAATACTTAATGTAACCTGATAAATGGGGACTTTTTTCTTACATGCTATTCCAAAGGTTTTCCAAGCATAAATAAGAAAATTGAGTCATCAACATTTGCAAAATCAAATATAATCTTACAAAAATGAGAATGTTCTATACTCTATATATACTGTTGTTCTGCTATTTCAATAATATATTACAGATCTTTTTCTAAATATGTACACAAATTCATCCATTTCACTATTGTTAAATATTTTAGCCATCTTTTTTGGGGGGGGGGAAGGATACCTATTACAAATAATGCTGGTAGTATATCCTCATATAAAAATGCTAAAAACCAATGTTTTTAAAGGAGACTTGTTGGGTCAAAGATGATGTGATTATTTTTCAAATTATATCAATTCACACTTCCATCAGGAATGTTAAAATCTTCTTCTCCTAACCCTGTCAAAATTGAATATTCCAGATTGCTTACATTTCCCTCAAGTCATATGGATAGAAAACAACCATTCCTATGATTATAAGTAGCTTGAAAACTTCAACGTTCATAAAGTTGTAATAAACAATGGGGATAAAGGACAGTACATATTAAGGACTAAGGATTGAGGGGGTTGTTCAAGGAGCTGAACATACGATCAGAGCAGTGTGGTAAGTGCTTGAAAGACGCACTTGGTGAGCCGTGGCAGAGCCTGGAGACACAAAAATCAGCTTGGGGACCAGGAAAAGCAGCAATAACTGAGCTAATTTTAGAGGACAAACAGCAGTTGGCAAGGATGGAAAGCTGGAAGGATGGGGAGGAGGGGAGAACAACAGATACAAAGACAAAAGTAAGAAAATATGATGGAACAAGCAGGCAAATCATTTGATACTGTCATAATGTTGGCTGTGAGTGAAAGATATACGTAAAAGTACCCGACATAATATAAAAGCTCTCAGAAATTACCTCAGAAGATAAAACTTCAGTGTGTTATAAATTATTTCTGGTTTAAAAGTTGCTTCTGGCATACATTGAGCTCTGGCTCCACATGGTAACGGGCTGCAGAGCAGGACAAGAGGAAGAAAGAAAACAGGCACCAATACCTCAGGTTCTGGCAATCAAAGAGTGAAGTCAGCTGGAATAAAACAGAACACAGTACTAGGGAAGAGGATTTAGAGGTGGACAGAGTGGAAGAACAGAGAGGCTGGAGGTTAGAAGCACAAGGGTTGGGAAACGAAGACCTATCATCCGCTTCCCTGCACAACCCCCCTGTCCAGGCCTGGAGCAGAGCAGGCTCGGGGAGTGTTTACTGAAGGAATACCAGGGCAGAAAGCTCTCTGTCTGGTTTACATTGTCCACTATGCAGACTGCCCTACTGCCAAAGGCCACAGTTAAGAGGACAACTAGCAATCAATCAAGATGGTACATGATACGAATATAGCAGAGCCAGGAACCAAAGAGACCATCACTAGTATTTCCCACTGCTCTGAAACAGTGTTTCCCAAACTTGTCTAAGATAAAAACAACATTCCTGAGGGTACTTGTTTAAAAAACAAAACAGTCAAGTCCATTCCCCTGTCTCAGACCAGACCTACTAAAGTAAAATTCCCAGATGCTGGGGCCTGGTCTTTTGTATTTTAATCATGCAGCTCAGATATCTCTTTTCAAGTAGTTTTGGAAGTTGCATTGCTCTGGGAGTTGTTCCTAACACAAAGTAGTTAAGGGGTGGAGGGTGTTAAGTTGTTTCTTATAGGGAAATATAGTTATCCATCTAGAAGTCCACCGAAACTGACTGAGAAACTGCTGGAACCATGGATAGACAGAAAAACAAGTGAGATTTCAATGGAAATGGCCATATGACCAGCAGAGACAGGTGTCTTTTGCCTGCCTCAGAAAGGTACTGGTACCTGGAAAGTCATCTAAAATCTGGGAGCGAAGATCCACAAGGAACTCACGCAACTAAACAAAAACAAAACAAGAAGCCCAATCAAAAAATGGGGAGAAGAACTAAAGAGACACTTCTCCAAAGAGGAAATACAAATGGCCAACAGGCACATGAAAAACTGCTCAACATAACTAGCAATCAGGGAAATGCAAATCAAAACCACAATGAGATATCACCTTATACCAGTAAGAATGACCCACATTTAAAAAAAAAACAAAAAAAAACAAACAAACAAAAAAAAAAAACGGGCAACAACAAGTATTGGTGTGGATACAGAGAGAAAGGTACACTCTTTCACTGCTGGTGGGAACTTGAATTGGTCCAGCCATTATGGAAAGTTGTGTGGAGGACCCTCAAACTAATGAAAATGGAACTACCATTTGACCCAGCAATCGCTCTTCTGGGAATCTACCCAAAGGAGACCTCAATGTGGGTACAAAGGGATACCTGTGCTCGGATGTTTACCGCAGCACTATTTATAATTGCAAGGGCATGGAAATAACCAAATGTCCCAAAACAGATGAATGAATGAAAAGATGTGGTATACACAGATACAATGGAATATTACTCATCAATTTAAAATGACACATTTGATGATTTTATAACATGGATGTACCTAAAAGAAATCATATTAGCAGAAACAAGTCAGAAAGAAAAAGACGGAAACCAAATGGTTTCACTAATATATGGACAACCAAACAAAAATACACAACTGGGGGGGGGGGACCAGGAGTGGCCAGGGAGGGGAGGTGGTGGGTGACCCCCAGGGATTACAATGATGTGAAATATATGTACATATAAATAAATTATTTAAAATAAAATAAAATCTGGGAGCACATGAAAACATTCAGAGAGAGGGAGCTGCAGGAAGACTAGCAGTCAGGAAAGCTTGGATGCCAGGCCCTGATATCTGGTTTACAAAAGGTCATCGAAAGGTTTAGTGAATAAACGGATGTTTCACAAACAGACATTCTGTAGTCACCAAATGGAGAGAAAATGTAATGAATGCACACATGAATACAACACATGTGCATTCAGTGTGTTTAAAGAAATAGTCCTGCCCTACATAGATCTGTGGACTCAGCAAAAAACAGCTATACAGGCACTCAGTGCCGCTACCTCTGAGATAATGCAAAAACAGCACAGCCATTCTCACTGCTGGGGCACACAGAAACTCAATCCTATCCACACATGGAAGTAGGATACATGTTCTCCAGTTCAGTTCTGGTGGCCACCTGTAAGCATCAAAAAAGATCTAACGCTGGAGAAAGGGATGTGGGTAAGTGATGACGGCTAGAGGAAATTGCTCATTTGAGGAACTGCTTGGTTTGGGTTAAGTCATACATTTCTCTGCAAAGGAAAACCTCCCTGTCATCTCTCTGCTCTAAGAATAATTAGGCTGCAGTTTAAAAAAAAAGCCATATTGTTTCATAAACTATGCACTGATACTTTCTTTGATAAGCATCCATCTTTTAAACAGCTGGGTCCATTTTAAATGTGCTGCTTTCAAACTCAGCATTTTTGCAGCTGTCAATGGATTGGGGAATAAATAGTGCATCCAAATATCACAGGAGAATGGGGGCAATATTCAGATGTAGAAGAGAACAAGACTTAGAACATTCCAGCAATCTACCGGAAGTGCTAGTAAACGTGGGATCCCTCCATCAGATCCCACTAGGCCTCAGATGGCCTCAGAAAGTCCCTCATTTCAGAGGGAGATCATTGGAACAGTCACTTTGGCTGCAGTCAGAACTTTCAGGCACGTCTCCAAAGGCCTCCCAACCCCCACTAACAAGAGTAAAGAAGAGCCCAGACACCCCACACACCTGGCAGGACTCACCCTGAAAGTTCAGAAAAAGACTACCTGGTCAGTTCTGGTTCTCAGGCCTACAGATTTAGGCTGGATAGACACTGTCAGCTCTCCCAGGTCTCTAACCTGCTGACTCACCCTGTAGGTCTTGAGACTTTTCAGCTCCCATAATCATGAGCCTTATAATAAATCTCTTCACACTTATATAGATCCTCTTGGTTTCTCTGGAGAGCCCTGACTGAAACAAATGGATTCTTCCCTAGATCCCCCAGAGGGAGCATGTTCCAGCTGACATGCTGACTGCACACTCACTGATGGTGTCCACAACTGTGGCACAACAGGTTTCTGTTTTAAACCATCAACTTTGTGGTAATTTCTTACAGCAGTCCTAGGAAGCTTATACACCTGACCTCTCCCTCCCACAGCCTTTATCCACTCTATGTCAGCCATCAGGTTTTTACTGCCACATTCCACAGCATGTTATAGCCAATTACCATATATCATCTAACATTCAATTTTAAGCATCCGCTCTCATTCCAACGCCTATCTTTCTAGCTCACTCCGTTTAGTAAATGGCCTCCATCAATACTTCAAAGACAGCAAGCAAGACATACACTCTGTTGAGTGTACACCCTCATAGAGGAGTTCTTGTTCCTCTCCCTCAAGGACATTTCTCTCCATGGTCCATTACTATTCATTTCTTCACATACCCGCCAACCTTCCCTGACCAACTCTCTTTTGTCATAATCTGTCCAAACCCCAAGCCCTGCGCTCCTCTACCCACATACTGTGGGCAACAGTATAACATACAATTAGGCCGACTGGTCTGACTTTGAATTCATAACCACCAACCTCAAGTTAGTCATTCCAATCTCAGTTTGAGTGTCACTTATTTTTAAAAAAGGTTTTTCCTGACCACTCAATTTCAAAAAGTTTTATTGAAAGAGAATTCACATACCACAAAAATCACTTTTTAAAAGGTAAAATTCTGTGGTTTACACTATGCATAAAGTTGAAAAACCATATGTAGTATCTGACTTTAGAACATTTCTATCATTCCAAAAAGAAACCCAATACTCATTGTCACTTTTCATTCCCCAACTCTCCTCTCTTTCTGTATGCATTTACTGTTTCTGGATAGTTCATATAAATAGGATCAATTGTCATTCTGTGTCTGGATTCTTAGCATATTTGCAAGGTCCATCTATGTTATAGCATATATCACACTTTACTTCTCTTGATTGCCTAATAATGTTCCACTGCATTGTCATACTGTATTTTGTCTAACTGGTCAATTAATAGACATTTCTGTTGTTTCCACTTTTTAGCTATGCTGAATAGTTCTAACTATGTACAAATATACAATATTTTCAGTTCTCAAAGGAGAATTCTCAATTCTCACCCAGAAGGGGAACTGCTGGATCAGCATTTATTTCAGAGGGATTGTAAAATGGATGTTCCATTCCAGCAAGAGACTTCCAATTTCTTCATTATGGTCAACACTACTAACATTCAGTCTTTTTTAAATTTTATCCATCATACTAGGTGTGCAGTATCATCTTACTGTGATTTTGATTATCATAATTTTAAGTGAACAAATCAGTGGTGTTGTCTATTCACAATGCTGTAAAATGGAGTTCCAGAACTTTTCCATCTTGCAAATCTTAACTCTGAACCAATTAAACAAAAGTTTCCCTCAACATCCTCCCACTGTAGCTTCTGGTAATCACCATTCTACTTTCTGTTTATCCGTTTTTAAATTGACTTTTGGTGTTTTGTTGTTGTTATTGTTGGTGGTGGTGGTGGTGGTGGTGACAGGTGCATATTCCTGTGTAGCCCAAGTTTTTCCTAAAGTTCTAATTCTGGATACAAATACCTTGTCAGATATGATTTTCAATATGTACTCCTTTTCTTTCTACTCTCTTGATGTATCCTTTAAAGCACCAATGTCTTTTATTTCAATGAAATTAAATTTATCTATTTTGTGTGTGTGATTTTGCTTCAGTATCATATGAAAAAAGCTGTTGTACAGCCCAAGGTCACAAAGATTTATACTTATGTTTTCTTCTAAGAGGTTTCTAGGTTTAGCTCTTACATACTATGTTTTAATCCACTTTTGAGTTAAATCTTTATGTGGAATAAGGCAGAGATCTAATTTCACTCTTTTGCATGTGGATATTCAATCATAACAGAGTCTTTTAAAAAGACTATCTTCACCCCACCAAATAGTGTTAGCATCCTCATTGGAAATCTTTAACAATAAATGAAAAGGTATATCTGGGGCCCTCAATTCTACTTTACTGATTTGTACATGTATCTTTGCCAGTACCCCACCGTTTTTTTCCACTGTTGTTTTGACAGAACTCAAGCTTTGAAATCAGAAAATATGAGTCCCAATATCTATTTCTTTCTTATTCAAGCCTGTTTCAACTATTTAAAGTCACCTGAATTTTCATATGAATTTTAGGATCAGCTTATAACTTTTGAGATTTTCACAGGGAATTGCACCTTACTACTATGCCTTCTAATTTAAGAATGTAGACTACCTTTCTATCTACTTAGGTCTTTCTAACTTGTTTCAATGACTTTTTTTTCAGTGTATTAATTTTTGTACCTCTTTGGTTTAATTTATTCCTATTTTGTTTTTCTTAATGTTACTGTAAAACATCTTCATTTTGTTCATCATAAATATATGAAAACACAAGGGATTTTGTATATTGATTTTATGTCCTGCAACCTTACTGAATGTGTTTATTACCTGTATTTATTTTTTTCAGTGCATTCTTTAGCATACATACAAGATCATGTAGTCTCTCACCACTAAGTACGTGAGATAGGGGTTTTTCAGAGATACCGAGGAAGCTTATAATCTAAGTACATTCCCAGTTGGCTGCATTTCTTTTTTTTAATCACAAAAAGGTGTATTGGGTTTTTGTCAAAAAGGTGTATTGGGTTTTTTCACACTTAGAGGATCAAGTACTTTTTGTCTTTTAGTCTTTCACTATGCTGTATTATATTGACTTTTACATGTTAAACCGGTCTTGCATAGCTGGGATAATGTACATTTGATCATAGCATATAATCCCTTATATATTTTAACAAATTTTTTTGCTAATATTTTTGAGGCTTTTCATGTGTAGGAGATATTGGTCTTTTCCTTTTCCTTTTCTTTTTATATCCCTTTTGTCTGTTTGGCCTACTAAAGTAAGCTAAGAAATATTTCATCTTCTTTTAACTTGGCAAATACGTGAAGGATTAGTATAAGTTCTTTAAATGTTCAGTAGAATTCCCCAATAAAGTCACATAGGTCTTTCTTTGTATAAAAACATTTTTACTACAATTATGCCCTTTTCCATTTACTTGTTCCAAGTCTATTAGATTTTCCATTTCCTTCTGAGTCAGTTTCAATAGTCTGTTGACCAACATATCTTAAGTAGCTACTCAGTCATCTTTTTATCAAATCATGACATTCAATTCTCCACATAGAATTTATTGTTATTTTCTTTCTTCATTTATTTTGGGACTTTTGTTTAGAATAGTTTTTGCCTATTTCCTTTAGCATATAAACTCCCTGAAGGCAGTCTGTTCTCATCTGTCCTAAGCAGCCCCAGAACATAGAGCAGTGCCTGCTGTAGTAAGTACCTAATTAATCATTTGTTGACTAAACATGAAAGTAAATAAGTGAATCTGAGAGCAGGAAGTTAAAGGACTTTTGTCTTATCACTTTTGCTTTCTCTGTATGGTAAGAAAGGATGTTAGCCAGAGCGGGAGTGGGGGTACATGCCTGCAATCCCAGCTACCTGGGAAGCTGAGGCAAGGGACACTTGAATCCCCAGGTTTGAGACAACCCTGAGCAACACAGAGAGACCTAGTCTCTTAAAAAAAAAGTTATCTATTATAAGAGTGAAAATAGATTTTTAAAAAATATGGTGACTTAATTGACCACTGCAAAGAAAGGAAAGCAAGAACTGTTGAGAATGTAATACGATTATTACAAAGTTGAAGGTTCAATTTGAAGTTGGTAATAGTGTTGACCAATCAATATGGTGATCATGAATCTATGATAATCCAGTCTGCCCTGTTGTATAACTTTGCCCAGAAGAACTTCGAGAAAGTAACTAGAGTAGGTCATATATCCATTCAGTTGACAGGGATATGGATTTTTAAAGAGTTGTAGGATAATGGTATAAGAATAAAAAGCCATATCTCAGTGATATGGAAAGAGTTAAAAGGATCTGAGTATGGAAGAGATTAAATGATGGTCTTAGTGAGAGTGGTTGAACAAGCAAGTCAGCTCCAATGGTAACAGGCTATCAACTGAGAACGGGAGGCCTAAATCAGTGATTTTGGAAGAAGGGTCTTTACAAATGTCGTTAAAACTGAGATATGTGAGGTGGAGTAGGAATTGAAGATGTCTGGAAACCTGATGGTCAAGATACCAAAGATCTGGCTGGAGAAACCTTGAAGTCATCCACTGAATGATCATGAGTCAGGCACCAATCCATCCAAGGGTGAAGGACTATGACCAGGAGGTCAGGAGACAACTACAGTTGTTGGCCTCAGGACCTGGGAGCTGTCAGTCCCCTAGGCAACCAGCAGGCAAATGGGGCCTTCAATATCACAGTGGCAATGAAATAAATCCTTCCAACAGCTAGTGAGCTGGCAAGAGGACCCCAACACCCTGACTTCAGTATAGCAAGACCTGAAGTCAGCCAAGGTATTTACCTAGACTTCAGACCTATAAAAACTGAGAAAATAAAATTCTATTTCTGAATAATGCTACATTTGTGTTGATTTATGATGCAACAATAGAAAACTGAAACAGTGACCATCAACAGTACACCCAGGACAACCCAGTTTATGTATGCTGTTCCTGCATAATTCATAGTGACCACTGTAACTAGCAAGTGGGGCTGGTTTAGATGATAAATCACATGGTCCCCCTAACAATAACTGCACCTCCCCCAGAGACTGAGGAATAAACAGCCACTGACTGAAAGGATTATAGGAGTAGAGTCAGATTTCAATTAAGATGGAGGGGTAAAATAAATGCCTGGTGAGCAGTGGAAAGGGAAGCACTGTGCGTTGAAGGGGCGGCAGTTCTGAAGGGACTTGACATGCTGAGGGCTCAGTGAAGGCTGATGACAATGCTATGCAAGGATGGCACCTGCTGTACAGCACAGGAGGCCAGAATGATGTGTACAGTGGATGGACGAGTCACACAGCCCAGAACCCCAGCAGGACGTCCCCAAAAGGACTGAGAGAGAGCAACTAGATTGGTTCATCCATTAACCACTAACATCACTGACAGAGATATGGATCTAAAGAAAGCTGGAGGACAAGGGCTCAAGAATAAAGGGTCTTACCTAAATTGATATGGAGAGAATGAAAAGGGGAGGATGGAAGGATAGAAAGCAGACAGGATAAAGGATATGAGGCTGGAAGGTTTTGTTTATAATGTCTTCCTGTGTCAGCCTTACTACACCTACTGCTACAACATCAATAAGTAGGAATGTTGTCTCAGGTTTTTAAAAAATTTACCACCTGCTTCATTTAGCGCTGTGTGCAAAGCAGTTATTTCATTATGATGAGTCACTATTTAGAACTAGCCAGAGACCAGCTAATAAGCAGGATACCTGTTTTCATTGATATCTGTTATCTTTGAGATTTCTAAAGATGCAAGATGGGAAACACTAGTCACATGAGAATTAACCATTTCTTAACCATTGTTAAGAAAAGTAAACCAACTTAACATCTTAAGTTTCTAGGTGTGTAATAATAAAACTTGTTCTCATTCCTGAAAGTAATGGTTTAATGTCATTAATGCCCCCAATAATTACACTGATATACAATACACTGATACACAATAACATGTACAAATCACCTGTCAACATTCATAAGAAAAATACAACTTATTAAATCTGAATACTTCCTCACCGATAGAAAGTAGATTTTAAAAGGCAAGTTACTTTGTTCAGTGGTGAAGCCTGCCATCTGCTGGAAAGAAAGGGGAAATTCCCACAGCATAAACAGAGTTACATAACTACCTCTCTGAGCAGCCTGGCTACACATTGTTTCTGGGGTACAAGTGTATTTTACATAAACACATACACACTTCTGGCCATGATGTGACTGAATGGGAATCAGTCTCATTTTCCTGAGGCCAGGGAAAGCAGAGAGCTCCCTGCCAGGCCTCTCTGTGGGTGGGGAGCAGGAAGTGGAAACAGGCTTGTTTATTTCCTGCTCTCCTTGCATAGCCAGAAAGGGTTAAGAGTTTCAGTTTGCCAAGATGGAAAAAATCCAGAGCTAGGCAATAATGACAGCTGTAAAAGAATGCAAATGCACCTAATGCCACTGAATAGTACACCTAAAAAGGGTTAAAATGGCAGATTTACCATATAGATGTTTCCCATGTGTATTTTTCATCATGATTGCAGTTGAAGAGGAAGGGAATGTGTTGAAAAGCATGCAGGCCGTAAGCAAGAAAAATAAAAGGTTTAAAGATCATTTATCAGTGACTTTTAAAGAAACACAAAACCATATCCAAAATTCCTTTAATAATCTTCCTCCAAATATGAGTCATTTAAATACGTAATAAAAACCCAAGTAAATATTATCCATGGTTGTAGTAATAAAATGCTCTGATAATTTAGTAGAAATCATGACAGTTTCTTTGACTAAATGGGCCACTTTCGTGGCACTCCTTGTTCAGCAGACAAGATGGGGCTGCAAGGTGCCTCCATGATGGGCTAGGACTGTGCCTCCAGCCCAGTGTCATCAGGGGAAGCCCCCTCCTTCCCTCTGCTCTGGGCCCAAGAAGTCACTGCACCAACAGCACATGGCAGCATGGTCATCAGCCTACAAGGCTGGCAAGTCAGAGGCCCCAAGCCTCCCACAGCCTCTGGAGAGCTGGTGCTGCACGCTTCTGCCAGGAGGCTCACTCTGAAAACACAGCCTCACTGTGAAGAGCACAGCTACACAGGTGGCCCAAGTGACAGCTCCAGTCTCCAGTTACCACCCCTCACTCAGTCCCCCTACCTCCACCTGGAACATCCTCCCAGCTAAGGCCCAGGCACTGTCAGGCAGAGAGGAGTCAACCCCTCTTCCCATTCCAAACCCCTGACACCAAATCCATGGGTGTAGTGACTCATTTTATGTCACCAGTTTTGGGGGGTTTATTGTATGATGACAGGAACTGAGACATGGCGTACACTGCAATCCTCCTGGTAGCAAGGTGATTCCACATATAAACCAAGTCTCTCAGAAAAGATGGATAAATATGAATGTGAAAATCAGTACTGAATGACAGTACCCACTTTCTGGCTCCCCAACGTGGGGATCTTCTCAGTACCTCACCAGGTCACCCTCTGCCCTCATCCTTGCCAACCAGACTGGGTCGGTCTTAGAGAAGAAGAAGCACACCTCGCTCAGCCTCTCCCTTCCTTTGTTTCTGGAGTCTGCCAACTACATCATTCTCCTCGGTTCCCAAAGCTACACATTCTGGGGTTCACTTCCTGCAACAAAATCCAGGGTCAGGTCAGGTGGGGGATATCCTGTTTGGGGTTATTGACAAGTCCATGGTTTCCTCACAACTGAAACTACTTGTGATGTGAAAGCATTGCAGATCACTTCCAGACAAATTCTACTGGGGAGAACTTGTCTATGAATCCCGGCTGGCAGCAAGAAGGATCAGAAATATGAACTAATTACACATTCAGGGGGGAAAGGAAAGCAT
>PVHY01005670.1:0-37351 GCA_004024945.1 Uropsilus gracilis | reverse complement strand
TGCCCCAGGGCCAGTATACAATGTGGGGGGAGGGAAGCAGCAGGATCTTCCTTCCCCAGGATCCTCGCTGGCTGTGGGCTCTACTCTCCTTGAGCTTCACAATCTTCAAAATCCTCCTACAAGAGCCAGCTCTGGGTCTTTAAAATGTGGTTTTAAACTCAGGAGGATCAAGGGTATACTGAGTCCAGATTCATGATTTTTTGCCAATACAATTCCCTTAAAAACTTAGCGGGATTTAGATCCATTTGTTTCCAGTCAGTTCCACGTGCCAGTAACCATACATATACAATTCTTTTCTAGACTTAACTCTTAAACTCTGCCTCCATGTCTCTGGGTTCCAGCTAATAAAAGCCGCCTGGTGGCCACATGAAGTAACAGGTCAGTGGTTTCCAGCTTTGGCTGCGTAACAGAGTTGCCTGGAATTTTTCACAAACTATGTGTGTCCAGGTTTCATTTACCTCAGACATTAAGTAGGTGGGATCCAGGTGATTCTGATGGGTGACCAAGAACAGGAACCCAGCCACTTAATCTCATCTTTGCCACAGGATGGAATCAATTTTTTCAAGAGAGTTTATTGGGTTTTTATTGCTCAGAGCCTTCCCCCTTAGATGCAGTGACCTTCCTTTCATAGATCCAAGAGTCAGAACTTTGCTTATTCCCTTTCAGTTTTTGCCTAAACACTAGTCAAGTCCTTCCTAAGCTCATCTCTTTATTGTATGACCAATGCCACACATACTCTTTGTCCTTTCCAACATCTGTCCAGACATCAGCTGGAATGCAGTGAGCCTTCCAGGTAACCACAGATGATAAATTTACCACACTGGTCACAAATCATTGTGTGACATGAGTTCTGTCTCTCCCAATCCCATGTTCAACGTCTTTGTCACTTGTGCCCACTGACAGTTAACCCAGTGATACAGATTTTAAAGTTTGGATGGAAGCCCACTTCCAGTACTATCTACTGTAGCACGAACTGAAGCACGAAGTTCCTATCCTGCTCCCATCAGAGTCAAGCTGTTGGAGTATTTTTTGTAGCCATCATTCAAGTGTCCAGTTTCCTTTAATGGTTTTACCCAACTCTGGTAAGAACCAACTCTGGTAATGGGACCCTTTCCACTAAGATGGCACAGAGGATAGAAAAGGCATCCAGTGATTAATGGTACTGTTCTGGAAAGACACACCACGCTGATCATGTGACACATGTGAGAGCTGTACATGATCCTTATGCACAGGTGGCATACGTGGTTGAGATGGGCAGATGGGCACCCAGCAAGAACAGGTAAGCCTGAGCAGTCTCATTCACATGCATTCAAATTTCAGCTCCATGAGGACAGAAGTGTTTGGAATGGTTTGTTCATAGATACATCCCATCCCACTTGGCATAGAGTAGGTACTCAAAAAGAATCTTTTGAGTGAATTACAAATGAATGGTGGATATGGTTCCATGTGGCATTATTTTTTTTATAATAAAGGCAAACTAAAAGGATTGGTGACAAAAAGAGCAGTGAGTTGTACTGTGTGCTACTTAGAATATTAAAGAGGACTTCTATTTTATTTACTAGAACTTCTAAGCACCAAACAAGATTATCATATCAAATTTACAATTCAAATTCATACATAAAATGGTTAATTTCATTTGATGTGAACACAGAAAAATAATTCAAAACATTAGTGGAAACACAGCAGGCAATCTTTAAGGAAATGACTATGGAACTGACTGTACATCTTTTTGTTAACTGAAAACCTTTTTTTAGCTTCTCATGTGATTTTTATTAACTGTGCTTGATCTTATACAGATGTGTTTGGATATCTGTCTTAACTAAAAGCTCATCAAGGGCCGAGACTATCTCATCATCATGAGATTCCTTCCAGTGACAACAGAGTGACGTGTACTCAGATATACTCTCTGAGTTAAGATTCGTACAAGAATTCTATGTTTGTACTTGTTTAAATTTACTAATTAAAGCCAGGCATGGTGGCATGTGCCTGTAATTGACAGCTTATGGAGTCGCAGCTGGGACTGGGGATTGCGGTTTGAGACCCGCCTGGGACAACGTAGTGAGACCAAGTCCCAAAAAAATAGCTGGGCATGGTGGCATGCGCCTGTAATCCCAGCTACCTGGGAAGCTGAGGCTAGGGATTGCTTGAGTCTGTGGTACCACAGGCAATTTGAGCCTCGGTTCCATGGGCAAAAATAGCGAGACCTAGTCTCCAAAAAAATAAATAAACAAAGAAATTTACTGACTAAAGTAGCATTGTTTTACATCCTTGCAAGTGTCTTGACAGTATAGGACTTCCCCTCTCATCACAGTCTCTATAGTACTTTACCACCAAAGCACCCGGGGTCCTCACCACAGGCCCCTGATCTTCCCACCATCACCCCCTGTTTCACTCTTCTCCCTTCTCCTCCTCTGAAAGCTGAAGGTCTATGTCAGTTTTCGTGGACTGGTTTTAAAGTTTGTCTTTGTTTGATTTTTCTGTAATGTGTGTGATTTTTCTGTCATGTAAGTGATACCAGCTAGTAGTTACTTTTCTTCTACTGCCTTATTTCTTAATATAAGCCCTCCTCACTCCATCTACATTGCTGTAAATGACATGAGTTTACCTTGTTTTACAGCTGAGTAGTATTCCACTGTCCATATATAACATATCTTCCTGATCCACTCATCTGCTCTGGGGTACTTAGGCTGTTTCTATATCTTGGCTATGTAAATAGTGCTGCTATAAACACAAGAATGCAGATTTCCTTTCAAACTAGTGTGCTTGTATTTTGCAGGGTAGGTACCTAGGAGTGGATTTGTTAGGCTGCTTGGCCTAACTTTTAATCTTTTGAAAAAATCTCCACACTGCTTTCCAGATGGGCTAGACAAGTCTAGATTCCCACCAACAGTGTACGAGGATTCCTTTTTCTTTAAGTGGAAACTCCTTTACCCACATCAGCCTCAAAATTCATACACATCTTCCTCCAATAGAGAGGGTATTGTACATACAGTGTCCAAATCTTGAAAAGAAGCCACACACCTGTACTAAACAACTACCACTAAACCTCTACCACACCCAATGCAAACAGCTATCAGCACTGAGAGCCCATGCACTTCTGACATTAGCCTCAAAATCGTGCATGGAGGTAATATCTGACTTTTTTCTTGAAATCTTAAGTCACTATAAAACAAGTAAATGAAAAAAGAAAAAAGGCAAAAAAAAAGGCAAAGCTGAAATAAAATTATAACAAATAGGAAAAAGACTTCACAAGAATTCTGTGAGGCTCAAACAAAAATTTGAGCCTCAATTTTTATTGTATATCACTTGTTATAGCTCAACGAAAAAAATCAACAGTGCATATGAAAAGCTGCTTTATAAATCATATTTGAACAGTCACTTATCTTTAAATAAATGCAAAAAGTCCCATTTCTAAAAGGATTAGCTAAACAAGCAAATTCAAACTATGGTCAACAAATAGTTTCTCATTCTTCTCACCCCAGTATCTTGAAGACAACTTTAACTAGAAACACACCAGCAAACACAATCACTAGAAAGGGACAAGAATCCCCTCAGAGGCAAGAGCTAGACTGCAAACAGGACATGTGGATAAACATTAACCCATCAATTAATACAGTAGTGAGACAGTTGTATTTTAAGAAAGGGGAAAGTACTTGAAACTACAGAGTTTATTTTTTTCCTTTGTTTAAAAATTTTTTCCCTAGTAACTCCACTGGAAAAACATTAGAATTTACAACACAAAAAGATCAAGGTTAGGTTGTTCAGTTTAACAAATTTCTACGGTTAATTGTAACTGAAAACCTGAACAATAAAAAAAAAATTACCTCTAAGATTTGGCATAGATGTCAAAAGAAAGTGCACCTTGCTCTGTTTTTTAACCCAACTAATCCTTAGTCTGAACATAATTGCAAAGTGATTTTTGAAGTTTTGTAATATTTGAAGTCCACTAGATTGACCAAGCTGAACGACCTATATCCTGAATTATTTATTTTTCTACTTTTTAGCAAGTCAACTGATAACTAAATGAAAACTAGATGAGAGGGTCTTTAAACAAAGGTCACAGTAATTTTTGAGGAATAAAAATATAGCACTTTAAAAACTGGAAACAGATCGAGGAAAGAAAAATAACTGACATCAAGCAAGTTGTGATTTAAAAACACTACAGAAAAAGTAGATGTTGACCCCTCAAATACTGCAACTGAAACTTTTTAAATTAACGGTAACAATGTGAAAATACTAAAACACAATATTTTCCCTAACTTTGGAAAGATAAAATTTAACTCTTTTATTTCAGTTATCTTTGTAACATTTAAACGTGAGGAAAATGTGCTTGAAAAAAGAACTTTAAATCTGACATGGAGCTTAAAAACTACTCAAAGAATAGGCCTTTGGAGTGACATCCCTGGTACAGTTTCCAAAGAAGAAATTCACTTTTCTCTTTGGAAAAGCACTACAAAATTGCATTTTACTGAATAAAAGGGGTTACCTCAAACGCAATATTATCTCTATCTCTTGGATTTTCACTTGTGTTTTTAAAGTCCAGTGACAAAGCACCACCTACCTGCAACCCCTGGTTGGCCATGTTATAATCCTACCCTTCACCCCTCCCTCAGCAGCATCAATCATGGAAACAGAGTTGTGACTCTTGGAATGCAGACTGAAACAGAAGCAGTTACCCAGGAGGAATGCTCCTTCATCTGGTGTTGGTTGCTGTGAGGGCCACTGGCATGGCCACGCCAAAAGCAGTTCTGGCAGAGCTGGTAGTTGTGGCACTGCTGGCAACGGTACCGGAAGCCCATCATGCTCTCACAGTGGCAGTAGGAGCACTCCACAGGATGGAAGACTGCGCCAAGAGGACAGGGCACCGGCAGTAGAGGGAGAAAGAGACAATTATCACTTGGAGCATAAAATACAGTGGAAAATCTTATCTAATACAAAAAAGCAAATATGAAAACAAAATTATAACTCAAGAATCTAAATCATCTACTGGTTAACCTTGCCCCTGTCATTTACCAGTCAAAAGCACTAAAAGGAAAAGATGTGAGAGAAAAATTTTTCATGTTCAAATATTACATCTTAGAAAACAACCAATACTGATTTAAGTGGAACTCCTGTTTCTTAAAATTCAGATAAACACACAGGGAGGAGAAACACTCTCTCCAAAACTTCTTGTCTATACTTACTGCTGTTCCTTTTCAGAAATACACTGGTATTAGCTGTACACATATTTCACTAAAAAAAAAATCCATGAGAGCCACGACTGCTGCTATATTTTTGATGCTGACAAACTGTATTTTCTTTAGTACCTTGGAACAAAGCCTCAGATTTTTTTTTAATATTATTTATTTTGTTCTAATTTAGATCACAACCTTTGTAAGAGGTTTTTGGAATACCACCCCCATCCCCCTCTGGTGCCCCTTCCATTCTCTCAAACCCCACTCTTTGTTGTTTACTAGTTGTGCTAAGTCCATTAGTTTCTTTCCTGGGCAGTGTCCTTTCACTGGGTGAGGGATTGTGTTGTTGGAACCAGGCAAACCATGCTGGTAGGTTTTCAGTCTTAAGTTTGCGTTGGGCAGCAGTCTGTATTCAATTGTGATCTATCCATGTTTTCTTGCTGCAGGCCATCTTCTCCGATTCCATCTCTACTGCGTTGCTGCTTTACCTTATGGCTCTGGTGTCAGATTTAGGGGATCTCGCCCCCAGTGTCGGTGAAGAAGTTTCTCTGTGAATATAGGCATCTGTGAATGGCCTTTGTAGATCATCTCCTCTGCCTCAGTTTCCAGTTTTGATGTGGGGCCAATTACCCCATCTTTGGTCTTCCTCTCCTCTCCCGTAGTGTAGGGAGGGGGCATTGCTCTCCTAGAAGGGATTTCCAAAATGAAGTCCCCGTCTTCCCGGCCCAGTGAGTGCATAGGTGCACATCGTGACATCGTGTCTCTACAGTTGTTTCTCTTGTCTTACATGCACTGGTTCTCTCGGTTGTCCATCTGCTGTGTCCATCTCAGGCTTGTGGGCTGGATATTTGCATGTTCCCTCACCCGTTCTATGATGGGGTTTGTGCTGCATATGTTCTTGCTCCTCTTGAAGTTTAGCTGGAGTGAGAGCAAAATGGAAGGGGCATCCCCCCCCACCTCAAAGCCTCAGATTTTTAATGAACTAAATGCTATCACACACCTGAGCAGACGACAACTGGAGAAAAGGAAGGTGAGACATAGCAAAATAATAAATAGTTTTAGGTAAGAGCTCTAAGTAACAGCAAAAATTAAAGTACTCCAGACCAACCAAGGCACCATAATTTGGAGGAAAAGAAACTCCGTGGCCCATTACTCTGTCCTCTACCTCATAGCATCTTCTCTATAAAAAAATTGCCAGACAATAGCCAGGCTTCTGGAGGCTGGAATTCTTTGACAGGACAAAAGTCCAGGTCACCAAATAGGAAGCAGGCAATCACATCTGCATGATACAGATTAATATGTCAGCTTTTTAACTTTGGTAGAATGACGTTCACTCTGATCACTCCCTTGTGAATACAAGAATGAAGTCAGTGGGAAAGAGTATTTCAGTCTTCACCTGAACAACCATTTTGAGTATTCCGTGTACAAAAACAGTCTTATCTGAATTCTATGGATTCTCAGTCCTACTTCCAGATAAATACAGCCACTAGAAAATCAAGATTCCACTAGGAAAATGGCACCAAGCAAGGAAAACAATACAAGATCACCACTGGAGACTAAGAGAAAAGTAAAATCAGGAATGAACTATCCAAGGGACATATTTGCATTTAGAAAATGAAGGTTTCTGTCAGTAAGATATTTCTAAGGAACAATGAAAAGACTGGGTCTTGGACTGCAAATTGAAACTAGACAATTAAACAGAGTTCATTCAGAGAACACCACCCACCAATCAATCTGGTTCTAACATCAACGCAGTCAAATCAGTGCAACAATATTTTATAATTCTAAATCATACCCCTGTGATATTAAATTATATAATACAGGGTAGTAATTTTGAATGAGCATGCATATCTTTGTGATCTTTTTATATCTTCTAAACCAGGTAAATGTCAGAGTTTACATCAGTCAGTGGAGTGGGTAGCCAGGTAGAAAAACAAGAGGAAAAGATGTCCAACTATGCTGGTTCTATTACTGATTAGATATGATCTTGGTAAAAGTATTCTTTTTGATATCACAGGTTAGTTATCCTATTATGTACTATACATTTACATAAGTAAGCCAACATAAAAAGTATAACTTTTGCTTTTTTCTTAGAAATCTCAATATAATTCAAGGAATTAACCTTATAGGAAGTCATATCTAAACAACAAAAAAATGCTAAAATTACAATAATTTTGTAATTTATTTCCCACCAAAAAACTATGTATTTCAATTGTCTGTGGAATACAGACAAAACAAAAAGACAGATGGGTCAAACCAATAAAAAACCCTGAACTCTGGAGAACACTGGTTTCCAGAGGTGGAGTGGCTAGCAGTGTGTTAGGGCCTAATGAACTATGGTGGAGAACTATTTATCTTGGTGATGGGTGTGATGTGGTGACATACATTTGGACAGGAGTGAATCTATACCTCTGAATCATTCATGGGGTAGTAAAGCAACAAAATCTGAATAAAAAAAAAAAAACTATCCCAAAATAACTATAATCACAATGGTTGAAATTGAATATATTCAATTTTTTAGAGTTATGGTTTTCATAAATTGAAAAAAGGGAGGAAACGAACATGGTTAAACCAGGAACACTTGAACAAAACACAGTCATCAGGAAACTCATGGGGAAGCCTGGATTTTGATCACAAGTTTCATGACCTGATATTACTATCTGTCAGTATCCTATCTAAACAATGATCCCTTCTCCTTTTTTTAAAGCCATATATTTTCCTTCTTGAATGCTAAAACCACAAATTCAAATAACACAATGGTAGCAAATGTCAACAATTTCAATACTGACAACTAAGAACACTACAACTAACATCACTTCATACGCTTCCTACAGCATAAGGAATTGCACGATAAAGTTTCTACTTACCGTTCTCCACGTGGGCCAGCCTGTGCATCAGAGGCAGCCAGACAAGGCACTGGGGAGGAGGGTCGGCCATCATTGTGTCTAAAAACATATTGAGCATTATCTTCTTCTGTGAAAATAAGAAATAAAAATACACTTTATAATTTTCAGCTCTCTCTGAACTCCAAAACTAGGTTAATTTTGGAGTCTCCCAGTCAAGCCTTCATGAATTATATCTGAAATTTTACAGCAAAACAAAATAGCATCAGACATTACTAAATACAGTGTGACATACTCTACTACACTACAGTATCCAAATTCATTACCACCTACATTATTTTACTTGAATCTAAAAACAAATGTATAAGGTAAATTGAATAGGTATTACTATCTTCATTATACAGATGAGATCCCAAAGGGAACAAAGTATTTGGACGATGTATGAAGGTCCTACCAAATCAAACATGAGTCAGAACTTCAAATTTCTGTCTACTACAGTAGGGGGAGATAGGTGTCCCACACTTGATTATGAAACATTACAAGAAAAAAGAGCTACAATCTGGTTGTCCACCAAATTTGTGGTGTCCAAACAATGTCTGACATACAGCAGGTACACAAAAATTAGTAGTAATAGATAAATAATAAAGGGCAAACAATCTTAGATATTACTTAACAACTTTCTCATTTACAGAAGAAAAACAGAAAATCCAAAGTAGCGATGTTATTTGACCAAGTCACAGCGACAGTGATAATTAGGATAATTTTAGAACTTAAATATTCAAATGTCCATTCCAGTTTTCCCCTTCATTTCCCTAGTCAGTTTTTCTCTGCTCTATCATTATTGCTCTCTTTTAAATTAATATATACTAAGTTCCCACCATATGTGAAACATTAATATAATTATGTCCTACATGAACATCAAAAATCAGAAAAGTCTTTTAAAAAAATCATCTAATGTAGAGTCTCCACGATGTTTCAAATTGATCAATTTTTTTACTTCTTCCCTTCCAACACAAAGAAGGCAAAAAGAAGGGAAAGGTAGTGTCATAACTAGGCATAGGAGTTCTGAGGCCCCAACTTTGAACTTGATCACAAAGAAAGAGCAGAGACAGAAGGGCGGTAAGCAGGTGCTTTCCTCCAAGACATTCAGAGGTGCTGCATTCTAGGAACAGTGAGGCCAGAAGGCACCCAGAATTTCATCTTACTTTCCCTCAAGTAACCATCTTCTCAGTACTGCCACTTTTCTTGAAGTAAAAAATGGGGTATAAAAAAGTTTGGCTGCTTCCCCAGAAAATGTTTAGATACTTTATTTTGGGAGGAAAACAAAAGTAGAAAGATGAAATCAGTTAGAAGCAACCTAAAAGTGCTGATCAGAAAATGACTTTGATCAGTGACAAACCACGAATATATTGAACATAAAGCAGGTGCCAAGTGCTGAGGTGCTTCATCAGGACACCCTGGTACTGTTCCAGCAAGAGCTCCGTCACCCTACTATGACTACACAGACTTATTTCTGTGTGACTTGTGGCAACTATGAGAATCATGATTCTATGTGAGTTGGAAGTTATTCTTAAGTGAAATTAATTTCTAAAAGAAGAAACTGGTAAGGAACAGAAAGGAAGGTAAAGTAGTAGAAGAGCAAGAAAGAGGATTTTGCAATAAAAACAAAAAACTGAAAGGTATGGGCTGTGAAGGAAAGCCTCAGATGCAGGAGGGAGGCTGCAGGGCCATGCTGAGTGGGGGTCCAAACTGAGGTGGGGGGTTAGCTATAACTGGGGGGACAGCACTGAGTGGGGAGTCTCCCTGAGGGTGGAGGCTGGAGAGAATGATACCAGCTGGGTGTTACTGTTCACTAGGGCTCTGCATAGAGCTGTGATCACTGAAGGTGAGGCCTAAGAAATTCTTCCTCAAACAGGTGACACAGTCTTTTGAGTGTTTTCCATCCATGTCACTAATATCCATGTTACTAATATTAATATCCATGTCACTAATGTTTCTCAGAGTTCAGTGGAATCTGGGAGAAATGAGTGGACAGCATTAAAACTGAAACCACAACGTCACCACATGTCACTGGAAGTCCCAACATGAAAAATGCTACATATAGCTGGGCATAGTGGCTCGTGCCTGTAAGTTTCAGCCTATGAAGTGACTGGGGCTAGGGATCACGATTCGAGTCCCACTTGGGGCAACAAAGTGAGATTTAGTCCCAAAAAATATCTGGATGTGGTGGCGCACGCCTGTAATCCCAGCTACCTGGAAAGCTGAGGCTGGGTGGGGATTGCTTGAGTCTGTGATACCCTGGGCAACATGAGCCTGCAGTTCCACGGGCAAAAATAGTGAGATCTTGTCTCCAAAAAAAAAAAAAAAAAAAAAGTGCTGCATCTTATTGATATGTAAATGAGTGCAACCACAGTGAAACTAAGTGTCTGTGAGAAATAACCAAGAAAAAAGATGTTAGAAAGTTAACAAGCTCAGCAAAAGATGACATTTATCTTTTATTATAAATTATATGTTTAAACTATATGTTTATAAATTCACTTATGCCACTCTCTAAAAAGTTTTGATTTTCCTATCATGGAGTTTTTTTTTTTAATCTTCAAGGTGAAGGGGAACAATTACATCTGCTCTCTCAAAGACTCTCACAAATAGACTGAAGGTCAGTTTCCAAAAACTGTCCTACAGTCATTCTATTATTTGGAAAGTATGAGGAATGAAACCAGAACAACATACCTCACTGCTCTGTCTTCCATTAACCATGAATTTGGGGGAAAATCACTTAATAACATTATGGTTTAAGTTTTCTTAGATTTTTCAAGGGCTACAAAAATCATTCTCAAAGAATGGTCAGCCCGTTGCCTGCTCCCTAAAACATTCTCAGGGAGTACAAGACAAAAATTATTTTCATAATATTAAACTAGTATTTGTCTTTTCAGCATCATTCATTAGTGCACAATGGGCCTTTACAGAGACAATGTGTCCTAGGCACAAATTTCTGAAAAAGCTATTAAAATACTCTTCATTTTCTCACTGTTGGAGATCATATTTTCTTTCTGTACTTTAACTGAACAACTGATAACAGAAATTGAATGAGTAAGAAAATGAAGAATCCACTTGTCTCCATTGAGCCAATATCTAAAATATTAAAAATATTAATCATTAAAACTTTGGGGGGTATTTTTCTTTTTTTTTTTTTTTTGAGACTTGTTGTCACTATTTTTGCCCGTGGAACCTCAGGCTCATGTTCCCCGTGGTGCCACAGACTCAAGTGATTCCCAGCCTCAGCTTCCCAGGTAGCTGGGATAACAGGTGCGCGCCACCACGCCCAGCTGTTTTTTTTTGAACTAGGTATCGCTGTGTTGCCCCGGGCAGGACTCGAACTGTGATCCCTAGACCCTACTGGGCCTCCATAAACTATCGCTTACAGGCATGCGCCACCGTGCCCAGCCTTGGAGGATATTTTTCATAAAAGTATTTTATTTATGCTAACATGTAATAGGTTTATCATAGCAGTTTTTAAAAATATTTTCAAATTTCTCAATTTTACTATCTAATATAGAAATATTGATAGGCACAATCTGTAAAAACAGATGCAATAAAAACTCTGGGGTTTTCAATAATTTCTACTGTAATGAGGGCCTAAGAATTTGAGAATTGTCAGGGAAAAATTCCAGATTAAAATTCTGTGATTCATTAGATAACTATGTGAAATATAGATAGCTCTTCTTTCTTCCATTTTGTTTTAGTCTTGCTCTCAATTGAATACCTTTTTGTGCTTATTTTTTATAGCACAATGCCTATAAATTAAGATAGATATTCAACAAATATTTATACTTCCTCCATTTTTTCTGTAGTTCCCTCAAATGTATGCATGTTTCTATATATTTACATACACAGGATAAAAATAAATAATCTGTTGTTTCACTTAACATCTTATTAAATATTTCATATAAGGTCTTCATTTCTAATCATGGTAACAGCTGCCTAATCCACTTAAGCAAACATGATTTATTTATGTCTTCCTCTATAAAACATTGAGGCTGTTTCTATTTTTGTATCCACATTCCTATTTTGTTTTATTTTTTCTTAGGAACAAGTTTCTCTTTGTCACCTACTCCCATTCCTTGTTATTCTAATCCTCATTGCTGCAATTATTACCCTCCATGCCAGTCTCATGTCCCTCCTGCATCCTTGACTATATCCTCTCTATTTTAAGGGGGCAAGAACCATCTCTTAAAATTAAGAAATTCAGTACACTAAAAATAACATGAGAAAACAAGCAAAACGATTTAGTATTCAATTATTACAGATTAATTTTCAATCCCATCAATTACATTAGTAATTCCTATTTCCTATGTGCAAAAGGCAAATATCTCTTATTCACTGCCTTGCCACTTACTAGGTAATCACTGAAACAGTGTAATACATTAAGTTAATAGACCTGAAAATAACATTTTAAAAATCCTTCAAATTAAAACATTCTTCTATACACTTCTGTATAGTTACAGGGATATCTCCCCTGGCAGGCTAATACTAATCAAGATTATGAAGCAGTGCTAGGGGTCAGTCCTTCAGTTATTATTAGGCACAGACGCTATTCACATCACAGATTTCTTTAGACTTTGAAGATCAGCAAATTCTGTAAAGACATAAAAAAAAGTCACTGTGCTTATTACTAAAATCATTTATTAAAGTTAAAAAAACAACTGGAAAAATCTTTTTAAAATCCTGAAATACTGTATTTCTCTCGCTGCAAAGACTGCTTCATTTGAGAAATCACGAATAGCATCAATGCAAACAAGCAAGTACATCTACAAACTTGATGCTTCCAATTAAAACTCAAACCAGATACTTCTCATGTCATACTTTATTTAAGTCACTATTCGGTTTATCCAACAAATAACTAGCATGGATGATTTTCCAGACCGTGTTAGTCACTGGAAATAACAAGCTGAAGACCAAGATGCACCCCTTTGGGGCACACATGAACTAGATGTAACATGCCAGGGGAATGCAGACAGGGCACAATTAATCCTCCATTGAAAGATCTGCAGCATCAAAGCACAGGGAATAGTACATCCAGGGTTTGAAATATGAGGCTTCAGCTGGAGGAGAGGTCAGGGTTTATTGGCATTTCAGTGAGAGCTAATCACTACTAAGTACAGAGTTAAATGAAGACAAGAAGTGAACTACTTTCACTCACTCGAAATGCACATTACTCAAAACAAGAGAAATGCAAATCATACTATATCAAGACAGTATTTCTCACCGATGATATTTGCAAAAGTTCAAGACTGTAAAGACATAAACTGTTGGCAAGACTGGGGAGAAACAGATGCTTTATATGTTGCTGGTGGCAATGCAAAATGGTACAAGCCCCAGGACGATATCTAAACAGAACGGTAGGCTTGCTGAGGAGAAACCTGCAGGGAACAGCAGCAGCTAAGAAGGCAGGTAAAGTAAGGAGAGGCACGGGAAAGTGCCATTGCGCCCTTCCAGGAAAGCTGCCCAGCTGGAGCAAGCAAAGACTTTATCAACACAGTATGGACATCAAGAGAGCTGGATCTTAAAACAGTGATTTAAACTCAAATTTGCTTGTGACTACAAGGAATCAAACAAAAGCAGTATCTGAGCAGACAGAGTCCTCTTCTTTAGATTCCATTAGACCAATAAGTAACATGAAAACCAGAGTCCTTGGGTGTTTGGTAAAGAATGTTTCTGCTTTACTTCTAGACTAGTGAACCCAAAGGACAGCAGAGTCTAGCAGGAGACTGCAGGCCAGCCTGTCACCAGTGAAGACCAGAGAAGGTACTGGCTCAACAACCCCAAAAGGTCATGCCCAGTATCTTCCTGTCCCTTCCACAGCCTCAAGCAGGGAAATGGGTTGAGCACATCACCTGCTCCACCTCATGGTATCTTTGCTATGGCATCCAGAAGTATTACTTCCTAACAAAAAAAGAAAACAATATTGCCATTTCTTTCTCTTTTTTTTTGGGGGGGGGGGAGCGAGGTCTCGCTATTTTTGCTTGTGGAACCACAGGCTCACGTTGCTCAGGGTACCACGGACTCAAGCAATCCCCAGCCTCAGCTTCCCACGTAGCTAGGATTACAGGCACGCGCCACCACGCCCAGCTATTTCTTGGGACTAGGTCTCGCTGTGTTCCCTAGAGGGGGACTTGAACCGTGATCCCCAGACCCCACCGCAATTCCATAAGGTGTCGCTTACAGGCACGCGCCAACTTGCCTGGCTCAATATTGCTGGGCATCATTTTCTAATACGTTCCCCTCCAGACTCAACTAGAACAAAAACTTCTAAATCTATGATTCCACTCCATCTCATCAATGCAAGACATATAAAACCCATTGTTAAGGACTGCTAGTAAGAAAATCCATTCTATTCACTGTGTTTCATCCAGTCTATCACACCAACACTTTTAAGATGCACCATTGTTTTTCCTAATACCAAGAAAGCAAAACTCAAACTTGATAACTGAATTAACTGTAATCTGTCATGACATAAATTAGCCACAATAGCCTGTTGATGAACTGACTTCTTTCACTTGTTCAGAAGCATTATCTGCCTTCAGTTGCTATGTCTGGTGTGGCAAGAAATTATTACATGGCTCAGCAATAAAATTGCTATGTATCTCAGTAATTAAAAACAAAAATATTCATCTATCAGTAGATTACCTTCCTTTAAAAAAGAGAAAAGGTTCTGTGAAGCATATGGTTGTTGCTTTGCAAGATACAAATTAATTCTTCCAATGTTGGATATTTATCTCACTGAAATCAAATTTGTCCCCTTCTTTTCTGAGGGAGGTCATAGTTTTCTGTGTTTACAGTAACTTTTTGTTTAATGCCAACTCGTAATATACTCATTCTGAGGCCATGTTAAATAACATGCAGTGGCCAAAGAGGACATGTGTGGTAGAAATGACATCTGACTACCACAAAGTTCACACAGATCAGGAAATGACCATCATAACACCTTCCTGCCAACTGCAACTGCAAGATGCTCAGGAAGAATATTGATATCACACATGCTACAAAAGTGGAAAAGTATCTTCAAATCAATGAAATGTGGCATTAATCCATACCAGCACATAACAGTGAAGAGAAGTTGCTAATATGATAGTAAAAGTTCCTTAACTAGAATACCTACAAATTACACATGTATACACATTCATGTGCCAGCTAATTCTTGCCGAACTTAATTCAAAATCCAAAAATACTACACCACACGTCCCCAAAACACATCCTTTCAAAGACAGGCAATGTGGGAAGAAAAGTCATTCTGGCATGCAGTAGATGTGACAATGGCAAGAGTGATTCGGAGAACCCATGCAGCATGAAATAATGCCATCCCACCTCTGCCCACTTCCCAGGCCCACAGTGACCCAAGGAACAGGTGGTGCAATGTGCTGTAAAGGTCATTTCCTGCAACACCTGCCACATCATCAACTGGAAAACACACTAACTCCCCCGCTCACTCATGTCCCTCCCTCACTTCCATAAAGGCAGGAATCAAATGGTAACTCCTCTGCAAAGTGGGCTGAACTCTTCAAATAAAGTCAATGTGAACCTAGGAAATAAATAAATAAATAACAAACAGCAACCACCTCTCCAAAGAGAAATATAACACATGCCAAAACTTGGAAGTTTGAAAAAATTGGGGTGAAAAGTAAACATAGTCATTGTTTGGCTTTAGCAGCTATTAAGTCTCCCACATCAGCTGATGGCATGTAAACATCAACACTTTTGGAATAGCCCGCCTACCCATCAAAATACTAGATGTCTGCGCTACATTAGCTCTTTACTCAGACAATAGTCACAGTTACAAATTCACCACTGGGATAAAATTTTCTATTGGTAATTTTTTTTAATATAACAAAGTAGGGGGAAGGAAGAAAAAATATATAGAAAAGTAGAAAGACAGCATATTATACCTAACATGCACCTTCAACAATTTGTAACATATAGCTAATTTATTTATGCTTTCTGTCTCCCTTCTACTTGGGTGGTTTGGTTGTTTTTTTTTTTTTTTTGGTTATTTTTTTGAGACCAGGTATCACTATTTTTGCCCATGGAAACGCAGGCTCACGTTGCCCAGGGGTACCACAAACTCAAGCAATCCCCAGCCTCAGTTTCCCAGGTAGCTAGGATTACAGGCACGCGCCACCATCCCCAGCTATTTTTTGGGATTAGGTCTCACTGTGTTGCCCTGGGCGGGAACCCCAAACCCCGCCGTGACTCCATATCGCTTACAAGCATGAACCACCGTGCCTGGGCTTCCTGGGTTATTTTGAAGTGCCTTTCACATACATTATCTACCAGACTAAATTTATCCCCATGATTTTTAATTACAGATACCTAGGAAGATTCTGAGACAAAAACAGCATTATTATAAGTCTCTTTGTGGATATAAGCTGTTTTTTGTTTTGTTTTCCCACACAAGAAAAACCCAGTTGCAGAACTGCTGTAGCAGAGGGTGGAGTCTGTTTTGGTTTATAAGAAGCAACCATGGTGGGCTATGTGAGAATTCTGGCTGCTCCAGACGCTTGCCAGCATTTAGGTTCAGTCATTCCAAAGCAGCTATTATAATAGCTGTGTTCTGGCAAATTATACACATTTTTAAATTTTATTGTGTTTTTTAAAATTATATTTATGTTTTGGGATATACTATGTGAAAAGCAAGCAAAATTGTTTTATTTTTTAAAAAAAGAACTAAAGCTATATTTAAAAAAAATAGGGAATGTGCCTGACATGAAGTTGCAATGACCAGCAGCTGCAGTTGCTACAGTTCTGACTTCAACTTCACCTATTTTCCTTGGCTCAAAGCACACTAAATCTAAATTAATCTCCAGGTTCAAGACATTCAGCAAATGATGGCAAGGCAGCGTCACCAGGAAGAGACATGATTTCCACAACCAATACTGTAAGGCTGTATCAGTTAATGCAGAGGTTTTTTGGGTTGTTGTGTGACTAGCAACACAAGTTGAGGTATAAAGGAACAGGTCTCCTCTTGGCAGAGTCACCCCAAAGCAATGGAGATCACCAATCACCCCAGCTGATATGATAGTGAATTGTTTCAAAATCAGCTTACAATTGATGATAGCAAAAAATACTGTACTCATTAAAATACAGCACTATTGGGAATTAATGTACATCTGAAACAATAAAATGTAATTCTCTTCATAGCATTAAAAAATAAAAGCTTCTCCTGTGATATTGCATGCATTACTGAAGAACTATACAGTTTGTGAAACTGTGGAATTGAAAATAATGTATTAAAAATAATAAAGCATATAAGAAAGACTAGATTGTAAAAAATCTAATAACCTATGTCACCTTATAAACAGAAGGCTCACAGAAGAACAGTAACAATAATGAAATTATCAGCACAATTAAATTACGACAGGCCTTCTTCCAAGAGTCACTATCAGATGACTCCTCTTAGCCTTAAATACCAAGACATTTTTTCCTTGTTCATCATAAGGGCATGCAACTTCCAAGATAGATTAGTCTTATCCAAACTAAGTATCAGGGGAAGTCTCAGTTCATCTGTGGATTTTTTTTTAGCATGGGAAGGGAGGGGAGGAGTATCTTCACAGCTGTATCCAAGGCTTCAAAATTAACACTGTTAAAAGTGAAGCAGTTCACGAATCCACCAAGCCAGCCAATTCTTTCCCTAAAGGAAGGTATTTCTGCAGGATTTGCAGCTTCTTAAAATAGTCATCATTTCTCTGTAATCTGATCACTTCTTTGCTCAGCCCCACACAGTAAGAGGGAAGGGAAATTTGCCTATGAGCCAGCACTTTGTAACTTCCACTTTACATTGACAGGGTCTCTATGTGATGGTGGATGAGTAAACTCCAACTTAAAAAACATATCAGGGAAACAGACTGCATGGGAAAAGTCCATTTTCAGAAAGAAACCCAAAGCCGTTGAATTTAACTTGCTGTATAGCATTTCATTCTCTCTCCCCCTCTCTCTCCCCCCCCTTTTTTCCCCCCTCTCTCCCTCTGTAGTTTCTATTTCTTTTAAAGACTTTTTTTGGGAGGGTCATCTTTGTAATACAAGCAAAATTCAAATTTCCTCTATACTGATAGCTGCTCTGACTTTTCCAATGTTAGCAAAAATTAAAACATAGACTGAGTTTTTTACAGGAATCTGAAGCAAGTGAAAAGAAGCTATCAAGTTTTGATTTCCAAGGTCTCAGAATCATGACATAAGGGTAATTTTCAGACTCCTAGATAGCTTTCTTAAAATGCTTGTCTTAATTGAGACATTTTTTATATTCTCAACACTTTAAGCTGATATTCTGATATTAACTGCTGTTCCAATATTAGATTCTCACAATAGTCATAATGTGACTATTAAATAGTCACATTACAATTAAATCAAAGATTACTTTAGCCCGGCATGGTGGCGAATGCCTGTAAGCGGCAGCCTAGGAAGCCACGGCTGGGGCCAGGGATCAGTTTGAGTCCTGGGGGCATGTAGTGAGACCTAGTTCCAAAAAAATATAGGTGGGCATGGTTGGTGTGTGCCTGTAATCCCAGCTACCTGGAAAGCTGAGGCTAGGGATTGCTTGAGTCTGTGGTACCCTGGACAACGTGAGCCTGCAGTTCCACAGGCAAAAATAGTGAGATCTAGTCTCAAAAAAAAAAAAAAAAAAACTTTAGATTTAGTGCCCCAGATCACTGTGATCCATTAGTCAGACGTTATTCTTCACTAGTAACACTATATAAATCTCCTCCCCTACCCTAACACTACTTAAGGGCAGCATTCCAGGACTTGATCAATTTTTAGATCAACCTCCAGAAGCATCTGTATGAAATGCCATGTTTACTTAACATAAAAGATGACCCCAGAGTACTGGGGCCCAGATAGATGGTGTTACCAAAAGCAACAACAAGATGGGCTCCCAGTGACAAATGTTTGTAGTGTCTTCATCATCTCATTCTTAATTATATCCCAGAGGGCATGTTAATACCCATAGGATACTAGCACTAAGATATGTCTGAACAGCCTCCCCCCAACTGCACCTTCTAGGAGAAATGCAAACTATGCTTTATTAGCATAAATTGTGCAGAGAGATTATTTTTAATATGCAAAAAGCTAATAATGCCATTTACACTGAGAGAAAAAAATAAATAATGCATAAACACTGATTTCTACAAAACAATTAGAGCATGTATAAATTTGAGGAGAATATTTCCAACTAAAAATACCTCTCCAGGACTGTGGGTGCCATGCTCAGTGCTAAAGCTGAGTAATTGCTAAATGAAGGTTAAAATGCTGCCTGCCTGAAAGTCAGAATTCAGATAAAGATGAGTTATTTAAATATAAAAAGCTGTGTGTGTAGGTTCTTCACAGGTCAGAAGGATTTAATTTATACTGTTCTTTCAGTTCTCAAAACTTTGGTTTTGTTCCTTCTATATTACAGCTTTTTAAATAATTTCAGATTTAGAGAAAGAATGTAAGATTATATCTAAAACTACCATTTACCTTTAGTTCAGTCTGAAAATGTTAACAATGCAGAAGTCCTTCATCTTCAAATACATTGTCTTGCAAATAGTATGTTCTCTTATCTAACTTAATATAAATATCAAATCAAGAAATTAACATTCACTGATAGACTACTATCTAATATACAAAATTCATTCAGATATTGCCAAAGAGTTAATTTTTGTATAACAAAAGCAGATCCTGTGCCATGAGTTGCATATAGTTTTCAGGTATCTCCAGATGCCTTTAATCTGGAATATTCTTCTGGAGGGTTTTTTTTTTTTTTTTGGTTGTTTTTTTTTTAATCTTTCATGACATGGACATTTTGAAAACCATACTAGTTATGCTGTAGAAATCCCTTTACTGGGTTTGCCAGTTATTTCCTCAAGGTGAGACAGAGGTTGAGCTTTTTGGCTCGGGTGTCAGAGCAATGATGGCAGGTACTTCTCTGGGCATCTGGTCAGGAATCAGGCCAATCCCTAGTGGTCTGGCCTTTGATCACTTGGCAAAGTGGCATCTCAGTGGTTTCTCCATTATCAGGTTACTAAGCATTCTTTTATAATTTAGTATCTTATGGGGAGATACTTTCAAGCTATGTCAGTATCATATCTCCATTTGTCTTCTACTGTTAGCTTAAACACAGATTTTTTTCTCCTTAATTCCCTGCTTTTCAGCACTTTCTAAGTTTACAGCTTATTAAAGTTCCTTTTATCCCATCTCCACTTGAACAAATGGATGCTACAATCAACATCTACTCTGCTCCAAGTTCTCTGAGGCATAGTTGAGATCTCAGGATACACTCATATAACCTCTGGCACAGAACTACAGACACCCACAAAGAAAGAGGAAACCAAATCTTTCTTTCATGGGAAAATGGTAGTGAACCCTTGAGGGTTTGTGAACTGGCAGTTGAAAGCTGTACAGTATTCCTTGTCTTCAAGGTCTGGAAAGAATAACTCTTTAAAAGTCATATCAAAATTCCTGTGTTTCACAGTTTATGGAATTCATTTCAGAAAGTAACATGTATCTATCAATAATATGATAAATATTCATCTAAAACATTTAAATATTCATCTAAAACATTTTTCTTTAAAATTTTAGTAATTCAAAATATTCCAAAAGTTATCAGTTTTTTAGAAAAGATTCCCCTTTCCCACCCCTTCACCCTACACATGAGATTTTTCAGGTGAATTTTTTATTTCTTCTCTTTTCACCCCCACCTCCCAACTCAGAACTCTTTTTTCACCCCTACTCAAGACCTGTATCCCTAACTGGAGGCAACCTGATGAGATCAGGTGAGGGTGGAGGAGGAGGGATGGATGAGCGCTCATCTAGTCCTAGGTACTATAAAACTGTCCTTACCTGCTGTGGGAAACAGGTGCGGACTGAGTGCTCTGTGTAACCAAAAGATGGCCCTTCAAAGACAGCTGTTGGGAGCTTCAGAACTTCCTTCAGAAACTGGTCAAACTTGCTAAATATCATTAAGCCATTGGAATCTGACATCTGGGAGAAAACATCTATGAGAACAAAACCAAATAAGTCAAACTATAAAGAAATATCCATTTTTTAAATAAAGGTTCTATGTCTATACCAGTCAAAAAGTATCAAAGTTACAAAGAGTTTTAATATGTAGTTTCATTCTTATTAACATTGCGTGATTATTTCATTAACAAGGGCCCTCTCTTCTACCCAGTTAATAGTCTACCAAAACATCAAATCAAATAGCCATTCGTGTATGTCTATCTACTTACTCTTGTTGGGTGTGCATAAATGAATAAGATATAACTTTTAATTTATATTTCACTTTGTTCCAAGAAGATTTTGTAGTAGCATATCTTTATTTCTTAACATTTATACATGAGGCCGGACATGGTGGCTTGTGCCTGTAAGCTTCAGCCTATGAAGCGGCTGGGGCTAGGGATCACAGTTCGAGTCCCACCTGGGGCCTGTAGCGAGACCTAGTTCCAAAAAAATAGCTGGGTATGGTAGTGTGCGCCTGTAATCCCAGGTACCTGGGAAGCTGAGGCTGGGGATTGCTTCAGTCTGTGGTACCCTGGGCAACATGAGCCTGCAGTTCCACGGGCAAAAATAGCGAGACCTAGTCTAAAAACAAAAACAAAAACATGTATACATGAATTTATATAAGACATATGCATGCTCAAGGGTATAATGGAGTATGGAAGAGGTCATATTTGTATATTCACATGCTAATGTCAGGTACACCTGTGAAGAAATAAACTTGACAAAAGTATAGAGCATGTTTAAAATTTTATTTAGTGAATTCTATGGCAGAATATTAAGAAATTAAAAAAAAAATCTTCTATCCCAAGATACTCTGATATCATAAAAGCCTATTTTTACATAAAGTCTGACCCATGCAAATGGAAAGAAGTTTTTAGTACTTCTACTATTTGTAAACCTTTTTGGTGAGAGTTTTCTGTATCCAGTTAGCTATTCTTGCTCACCCATAGTTTGGGAGGCAGGGAAGAATGGAAAACACCTAGGAGCTTAAAAAAAAAAAAAAAAGAAAGAAAAAGAAAATGTGACCTAAGCTTTTTTTCTTAGAAACAAATCAGTGAGTCAAGTATGCACAGAAAAATAATTTCCTAAGACCTTTCCAAACACAGACTTTTGAGAAGTCATATTCTATATCTTCATAATGAACCATACAAGTACAGATAGCATAGTAAAGAGAGAACATGTAGTGTTACTACTTAGTTTCAATTTGGGAATTTATCCTTAAGTAGTAGGTGTAGAATTTTATTTATTTATTCATTCATTCATTCATTCATTCATTCATTCATTCATTCATTCATTCATTCATTCATTTATTTTTGAGACTAGGTCTTGCTGTTTTTTTCCGTGGAACTTCAGGCTCTCATTGCCCAGGGTACCACAGACTCAGGCAATCCCCAGCCTCGCTTCCCAGGTACCTGGGATTACAGGCACGCACCACCACGCCCAGCTATTTTTTTGGAACTAGATCTCACTACAGTCCCCAGGCAGGACTCAAACCACGATCCCTAGCCCCGGCAGCTTCATAGGCTGAAGCTTACAGGCATGAGCCACCATGCCCGGCTGTAGTAGGTGTAGAATAAGACATTTAAAATACATTATTCAAAGAAAGATAATATGTTAGAATTTCAAAGGAATGAAAATCTTCAGCATATTCTCTCATTACAGCTGCTAGTTTGCAGTTAAAGTAAAAGTATTAAATATCCACATACTCAAGAAAAATCCAACAAGAGGCTAAAAGAAGTATGATCCCAGGGTGAAAGTTAAATCACTGAATTAACAAATACATACAAATTCCTACTGGGAGGTTATGTATCAAGTACTCTGCTAGATGTTTCGAAACTCAGCAGTATTATATAATACAATACATGGTTTTCATCCCCCAAGAAATTGTCAATATAGCTGAAAAAACTTCATTCATTCATTTATTCATTCATTCATTCATTCATTCATTTGAGACTAGGTCTCGCTACTTTTGCCCGTGGAACAGCAGGCTCTCGTTCGTTCATTCATTCATTCACTCATTCATTCACTCACTCACTTCATTCATTCATTCGAGACTAGGTCTCGCTATTTTTGCCCATGGACCAGGCTCTCGTTGCCCAGGGTACCACAGTCTCAAGCAATCCCCAGCCTCAGCTTCCCAGAACAGCTGGGATTACAGGCGTGTGCCACCACGCCCAACTATTTTTTTGGAACTAGGTCTCGCTACGGGCCCCAGGCAGGACTTGAACCACGATACCTAGCCCCAGCCGCTTCATAGGCTGAAGCTTACAGGCACGAGTCACCGTGCCCGGCAAAACTACGTATATATAAAGGAAATAAGAATTATATACTAAACTAACTCTCACAGAACAGAAAGAAGACAGTCATCATGATACTTACCGAGCACTCACTATTTCTCAGGTACCACTATGGGTAACTGTTGTTGAGTATTCGATAATCACCCAATATTCATTATCCCCTTCTTCCTTCATAACAGAACATAAATTTTCTTTTGAACAGTGATGTACTCAACTAAGAAATTAAACTTTCCAGCCTGTAGCCACATGTCTAGGCTCAGACCAATGAGATTATAAACAGAATGATTATGGGGGCCTTTCAGGAAAACAGTTTAAGAAAGATGACTAGATTGGAAAGCCCATTTCCCCTTTAATCTCTTCCACATTTTGCTATCTGGAAATCACCATGATAGATGGAGCTCTAGCAGCTGCTAGATTATACAGTAATCTCAATTTTGACATAGATCATGCACTAGAATGGTAGAAAAAAAAGAGAAAGTGTCGGTCCCAGATCATATGTAGCTATCACACTAATCCTGGACTACCCAACCCTGGACTTGTCCTCCAAAAGAGAAAAATATATGTCAGTTACCTTTAGACGTTATAAATCTGGGGTTTTATTTTCAAGTAATCCCTAATATTAAGTGTTACTACTTAGTTTTAATATTGTTTACTAAACATGACCTATTTACTTTCACAAGAAGGTGTTTATGTTGCATAATTATTTAAATTCTATAGATACAGAAACTGACTTAGGAAGGTTACTTGCTTAAGGTTAAAAGAGTTAGTAAGTAGCTGAATCAAGATTTAAAACTTACTTATTCCACTCTAGAGAAATTCCATTATACAACACTTCAAATAATTTAGAATAGATACAAAAAAAAAAAAGCAGGAATTGTGAAGAAAATTCTAAAAAAAAAAGGAATTCAGAAGGTCTTGAAAGATAGTATTTAGATTCACAACATCAAAATCAGGAATGAGAATTAGGGAACACACATTGAAGAGTAAGTGGAAAACCTGCTTCAGGAGCTTATGCTCCTGGTAGTGGTTGTACACAGAAAACAGTGCACTAAAGAGGATAATTCTGGGAAAGACAGCTGACACTGAGGATAAAGGGAGCTGGAGATTGAAATGTATGTTATGAAAAAGAAAAGGGTGGAAGAAAAACACAATTTGGATTTGGTATAAAAACTCTTAAGTAGAGAAGAAATCTTTACAAAGCCAGGTTACAAGAAAATCTGGCTGTTAATGGCTAACACAATGCATAAAAGAGGAAAAACAGAATTGGAGGCAAGGGGAAAACCTTATAAATAATTCACAGATAAGGTAGTGAGAGGGCAGACTACAGCAGTTACAATGGGCTGGGGCTGGTGGAGGGGAGGGGGGTCAACTCCAAAACATGTCAGCGCAGGAAACTGAAGGGATGGTGCACGGACTAGGAGATAAAGGATTGTTTAGGTGTACAGCCTTGAAAGAGCATTTGTTAAAAAAGAAATTACAGGGGGTAATTTCTAATTTTGTTTTCTTTCAATAACAGAAGAAATCATGCAGTAAAAACAGATAAGTTGCTTTGAACATAACTGTATCTGACTCATCAGCAAATCTTCAAGGGCAGCCAATCCCCAGGCAGAAACCTAGTTTTGGCCACATCAGACTGCAGACAGTGAGTACTGTGGACGTCACCAGTGACATAAACAGCTGATGATCATGAAGGGAGTGAGTGGTGACTTAATCTTGAAACAACTGATTGCTGTTTTTAAAATGAGCAAAGAAACCAGCAATTAAATCTGAATGAAAACACTGGGCCCATGGGGTGAGGCAGATACTGCCAGGTGCCAGCTTCTCAGCATCCACTCCCCTCACTCACCAAGTAAACTCTGACTGAGTGTAGAAAAGCAATATGCACCATTTAAAAAATGACTTCCTGGACTCCACTGGAGCAGACTCTGAAAGGTTTTTGCTTTTCTCAATAGAAGCACCTTTTTCTTCTCACTGCTTGGAGCGGGCCCTGGAAGCCTGGAGTAGAGCAGGCTTCCCCCAGCAGGATAGCACAGGAGGAAGCCATATCCTTAGCACATCCTTCAGTCCCAGCACCAACTCTGAACTTACAGCCTCTGGATTTATTTTTAAGTGAGAAAAACTTAAAAAGTAACTCCTAATGTATTTAAACCTAATGTGTTTAAAGTAAAGTCAACTTCTCTGTTGCTTCCCATTGTGTTCAGAACTGGCAAACTAACAAATGACTAACCTGTGGCCAATAGTGTTGGACATAGTAGGACCAAAGATTCCCCAGGAAGAACATGAATACACAGACATACAGCTTCACAATCACATAACCATGTGTCTACACCCACACCAACAAATCTACACCTAGTTCACCCAGGGAAAGTGGAAGGATAGTGAAATGACAAACCCCACCCCCCATGTCAAAAAAAAAGTCTTACTTTTAGCTACACTTAGTTACATTTAACTAAATTTATGCCATATGATAATAGGTCCAAAGTGGTAAAATTATTTTTTAAGTCATGAAAAAAGAAACTATAATTTAATAAGCCCAAGTTATAGTAGTAAGAAGTAGAAACATGTTATTTATTTTAATAAAAAATACTTCTAGAATCCAAAATTGAATGCATAGTGATTTATGACTTTTGAGTGGATTTAGGTTTAAACAATATTTTTAAACCAACCTTATCTGTAAGAAAAACACTGAAACAGTGAATTTTTAATCTTGGATGAAGTATAACAATAAATCTAAGTGAAATTTACTACTTACATATAAAATGATATTACAAAAAATTAATGAGACAATAAAATGTAATGAAAATATTCAAAAAAATTAAACCATCCCTCTAATTAAAGCCTTAAACCCTCTGGCATTAAGAGTCTACATTATTTCCCAGATCATTGGTTAATTTCCCCAGTAATTTTCTTTCTATTTATACACCTCTGAAAAAAGGTATGTTAATTCCCCATTACTTGTTTCCAGATAAAAATGTAGGTTTTCTCCCTTGTGGAAAAACCCACAATCAGTCATTAAATGCATACATGTACACATTTTTAAAAATATTCTGTCTTTGTATAATGGCAACATAATGATACTACTCTACAATCATCACATTTTATATTCTCTTCGTATGATAAGGACCCTTTCATCCTCATACGACCCACCTTATACCTTTGCAGGATGTTAGAGCTGTTTATTAATAGGGTCATATACTTTTTTCTGACAAATGACTCTCATCTCCTGTCATCTTTCTCCCAGCTCATCAACCTAATCCACAAAAGCACATATTCACACCTGAATGTTTCTAAATACCTAACTCTAAATAAATTCAATGCATAGCTACATACTCCCAGACTCAAGAACATTCCCACATCAAGTCTTGAAGGCAGGCAAGGCAGGAGAACAGGAGTTGGCCTGCCAGGAGCTTCTGGTATTGACTCAGCCAGGAACTACCTCAGACAAGCCTCGAGGCTCCGCCTGGTTCTTGTTTGTTTTTCTTAGTCATAAAATAAAGATTGAGAACTTATCTCTTACTTGTTTCCACTTCTAAAACATTTTGGTGACCTGGGAAATGTAAATGTGGACACCACTTCATTCAGATCAAACATTCACTTCCGTCTGAGAAGGGACAATTAACAGAACCAGCCAGGATAAACAGGCAAAGGCAGGTGCTTAAAACACTAGAGTGGGCGGCTAACCTCTGAACAGGTGAAGCTCTTTAATTATAACTTCAAAGGCTGGCCCTCTATGGCTTATGCAATAGCAAGGAAACCAACAACTAAAATTCAGCAAGAATTGCAGGTTCTGAGTAAAAAACAAAGACCTCAGGTCATCTTTTCTCCAGTCACTTAGTGTGGTCCACCACCTGCCTAACAGATGTAGGATTGTTACTATACAACCATTTTTTGTGCTACAACCCAGAGAATATCTCAATTATTGTTTCTGTGTGCTTCTTTTGCTTTCCACATGCATGACAAATTTTTCATTAAACTATCATACCTTTCTAACTGACACATCTTCTTACAAATCATAGCATCAGTTTTTAAAAGAAATTTAAAATAAATTGAATGAATAAGCTGTTCCTATCCTGTTGTACAAAAGATAAGCTCTGAATAAGGGATAACATTGAGCAGAATTAGACAAGGTAAGTATATCACATACTTTAACTGACAGTATGATTTAACAAATAATGGGCTTTACAGTTTGTAAATTTTGTTCTCTGAGATTCTGGGGGACATTACTGAGTCTTGATCATGCTTGTATAGCTAAAGTCAGTGATCTGATAAGAAATTATCGATAATGAATTCTAACTTGCTTTGAGTCAAAGATACAATCTATAAGCTCTACAATAGTGAAGCATTTCTATAAGGGAATGACACATAGACAAAAAACTCTTAAAGGAGATGGAAAAAATTCAATAAATAAATGTTTCAAACTAAAATTACAAATAATAAATCATTTCAAATACTACCTTAATACTAAAAAAAGAAAAAACCCTCAAAAAATGGGAAGAAAATTACCCCCAAAATTCTAAAATGAAAGATAAGATTCAGAATTGTCAAAATAAAGGGAGGGAAACTAGAACATTACAGTATGTTCCATAAATTAGAAAACAACAGTTTAATGGAGCAGGAGCAGAGGCATCACCAGTGAATACAGTCAGCGGGAAGAGGCAAGAAACCAAGAACAGAGAGCAGGTGGGAGAAAGTGAACTAATGGTCAAATATCATGCATCGGTACAATGCAGCATTAAATTGCACTTCTGTCTTGACAATTACTCAATACCTCAACTAAGCAGAGCAGAGTTGACTAAGGACTAGGAAACAAAGGGAGAATGGGGATTCTCCTAATAGCCAAAACTACAAAGCTCAAGGCCTTCTCTCAAATACATGAGTATTACATCTGCCTCTACTTTTGAGATGCTAAGAAGGTTGATTGTATTTTCTCTGTTAGCAGTATACTAAAAGTAAGTGAGAAGCAGAGATTTTTAGAAGCTGATAAGAGCTGCACATTTACCAATGATAAGGAATACATGCTATTACCACCACCACCAAAAAAATTCATGAACTAAAAAAGATAATAATAGTGTGAAAATATGAGAAGGGACAAATAGCCTAGAGTTTTATAATTAACCTGAAATGCATCAAAAATGACTTTCCCAAGAAATGGAAAAATGTTTACACACTCATCAATAAAGTCTGTTAAAAATAGAAAGGAAAGACTACATTTAAAGTCATCTCTGCTCTAATTATAAAAGTGAAAATGTGGGACAGGTTTCAATACCTGAAAAATTTTACTGATGTTGAACATCTTTCTCTAACCAAGGTAATTACGTGCAATAAAAATAATGTAACAGAGCTACAGGTGGCATTATTTTGAACATGAGGAAGATAAAGATACCATACTTTAAATCTATCTGACTAACATAAACAAGGTAGGTAGTGAGTCAGCCTGGCTTGTACCCCATCCCTCCATTTAAGAGGTGCAGTGACGGCACTAGAGCCTTTGCTAGTCACCTCTGTTGGGCATGCCCACTTCTATGGCACTTGAGCATCAGTATTTGAGTTCCTTCAGATGACCAGAAGACATATTTTTAAAAAATCATCATGCAGATCTCTTTCCAAACTTTACACAGTACTCAAAATCATGCTTTCTCAATAACAGGAACAGAAAAAAGCAAAACAAAACAAAACAAAAAACACCCAACCAGAAACATCCTTGATCAAATATATTCCCTAAGTTCTGACTCTAGAATACCTACATCTGTATCTCATGAGCCACCTAGTTTTCTGACTTTGCATGTCAGTGGTATCATGTGAGGGAAAGAAAACATCCATCTATGAATCAATCTTGCCCCCAAAATGATCAAGTTGCTGTATTTCTCAATTACAACAAAAAATGTGGGTCACAGAGTAACACCACGGGGGTGTAATGATCAAGACTTAGTATGTAAGAAATGCTACAGGACACATGACCCAGTTTCTTCAACAAATCACAGGCAATCTGAGCACCTCACTAAAACCCACAGCTTCAGCTCCACCATCCTGAAACCTGCCAGCCTTTCTTTGCACAGTCTTTCTGTGCTACAAATACATATTCAAAGGCACTTTGAACATCCCACTGAACCCTCCTGTCTCCATGCCAGCACCATCACAGCGGCCTTCAACTAAGCAGCTCCTGACAGGGCACTAATGTTAGACAGCTTGTGCCAAATTTCAGCTTTGCCCCCTCAGTTAACTCATCTATAAAAGAGAAGAAAACACCACTACTGGTCAAGGACATGTTGAAGATTCAGTACAAACATCCACATAAAATTCTTAGCACGATGTTTGGCATATGCCGTGCAGTGAAGAACTGTGAGTGAATAAATGAAACCCATAAGCAGAAAAATTAAACACTTGTGCACTTCATCTTTGAGTTCATCTAAGCACCTTCCTATAGTTTCTAGTGAACAGTGAAACGCCAAAATGACCACAGAAGGAAAAATAGGGGAAGGCCATTGTTTATACATAGCTGAGCTTGCTGCTAAGGGACTAAGAAACAGTTTGATCACAACATGTATCCCCCTGACAAGCAATGTCTTACCTGACCAAATCTGATATAAGAAAATGTATTTTTTAACTAAAAGGGAGTCGCATAAACATCTTGAAGCATAGTTTTTAGTAATATAGAAAACATTTTAAAAGAAATTTTTAAATGTTAACATTTATTCTAAAGCTCTTCAGGTTATTTTTTGTTTAAAAAAAAAAACCCATTAACAAATTAATTCAACCAACTTTTCCATCTGAACAGTAGGTGGCACGAGCCAGCTGCTGCAAAGTGAGTCTAGTAGTCATTAAAAAAAAAAAAGTCAAGCTTTTAAAGTTCAATATAGTAGCTCCGAAATTCTAAAAACATTCATTTAAAACTAAAGTTCCAACTTGAAAATGAAATATTTCAAATAATATGAAAATACTTACATCTCAGTTTGTCCAGCATTTTTCCACCACACATGGTTGCTAACATAGATTTAACTGAAAATACGGTCAACTTGCCTCGGCCCTCACTGCAAAATAAATTATATTAGAAATAATTGCTATCTGGAACCACAAAAACAAATGTATCACTGAACAGTGAGCAACCATTACACTGATTCCACCCTTACATGTTACAATATTACCATATTAAAAAAAAAAACACTTGTTTTTTCTTTGTAGAACTAAGGCTTCATCCATGCTGCATAAATCATGCTGAAACTGAATTACTTGAACATGACTTTTTAGAAGCAGTTTATAATACAATGCCTATTGGTCTTGCATGCTGAGGGCAAAGAGATGAACTTGAAGTAAATTTCCTACCAAAGTAGACTAGTAAATCCACAGCCAAGGTATTTTTAAGTTTTCAAAATTGAGGCACAGCTGCTTCGAATAACAATGCAGAAATGTGTCCTATCATCAGGATGTGACAAGCTTTTACAGCTATGTACTAAAGAATGTATATTGTTACAAAGTGTTTATTGTGCAGTTTTTACTGTTTCCTTTCTTACCACCTGTGCTTGCTATCTTAACAGCAAAATCATGTCTCAGATCTACTATCAGTGAGAAAAGTGAAGGAGGAGGGATAGTAATATTAATTCTTAGAATTAGAAAGATACAAATGTAGAATATAATTGCCCAAAAGAGCATCCCCTCTTAGCTGCCACACCAAGGCAGCATCACAAACCCTCACCCTGCCTGTATCCAGCTGTGCTCACTTTTCCAGCAGATTAAATCTTCACTAGCTAGTTTTTGAAGTTGTCATCTTTAAATTAACACTGAGCTTTTATGTTCATTTATGAGACTGTGCTCACATAATTTCATTGTAATTTAGAGTAAAATATCTAGGCAGTAACAATACTACTTTGGCTTTAAAAAGCATGTCCAACCTATTTATATTTGCAAGTGATCTAATACAGTGTCTCCTCTTTCCCAAATCTTTCTTGCAAGATGGCAACTGAAAAAGAACAAATGGTCTCTAAGTCACATCTTAATTTGATTTTCAACAATTACATCATATTAAGCTTATCAAAACATGGAACAGGAATCCCTGCAACTAGCTAAAATAAGTATGGGATTTTACCATCTGTAGTTCTTCAGAAATACTAATGCTCTCCCACACCTGATATGGTTGGTACCTGGCAATATGCCCTCCAGGAAGTCCTATGTCAAATATCCATTGCATTGTATGAGCAATGCCAGTGACTACAAAGAGCATCAACTCTGTTAAAAGGAATTAATTTCTAAGATAACTGTTTTGCAACCACCCCGATTCAGGTAGATTCACCATCAGTTCCAGCAGTTTAAAAAAGAATGTTGAAGCCCTTGGCAGCATCTTCACAGAATTTTTAATATGAAAGAAACCAGTCAGCAAAGAAAGAGCCACTGGAATTCCCCCTCCCCCCCAGGTGACACAACCCTTTCAGCACATCCTGCCAGGCACAGGTGTGCCCACTTTGCAAATACAAGCCCACTGGGTCCAGGTGAGTACAATCATGGGGAGGGTGCACACCGCACATGCTGGTCATAGAGACTAATGGCAGAACCCCTGAAAAAGGCCTTGATAATTCATTCACTACACAGATGCATATAGAACATTTGGCGTTACCATCACATTCTGATCACAAACCATGCTCAGTCTCCTTAAAGTATGCCCTGTGTTAACACTACTAAAGTACAAAGAAAGAAAGGAAAAAATCTCTCAGATATTTGCTTTCACATCTTTCTTCAAAACTATTAACTTTTGGAAATAGACTCCACACGGCAGGAGGGAGCAGCCAGGGCAGAGCAGCAGAGACTGGCCCTCCAGGTGCAGCCCCACCTGGCCTCCACAGTGTTGGGAGCACAAGCAACACCTGTGCTCAGAGGGGAAGCAGGGTCTTCTCAAGACCACTCTTGCAGTCTTTGATTCTGAGTTTTGTTCCTGACAGTATGGTCTTCAAGCCTGCACTCCCGATTCTCAAAGTGCCTGTGTATCACCTAAAGACTTTAAGTAACTTAGCCAGAGCTGGCTTCTGCTGCTCACAGTTGAGACCTCAGATGAATGCCTCTTCTCCCCTTAAGTGGCCCAGAAAGACAAAGCACAAAAGAAAACACCCCTGCCCAGGTGAGCACGCCTGGTGACCAGCAGAGCAGGGATGAAGTGGGGGCCTCAAGAGTGGTGTGGTCAGCCTTGCTGCAGAGCTACTGGCGTTACGGTAAACTTGCTCAAAATATGTTCTGCAGACATAGATCATCATGCAAGACTATCAAGGGAATTCTACCCAGGAAAGTGAAAATTAATCTCAGGAGAGACTGCCACAAAAATCCTGGATATTAAGTCCAGGAGAAGAGAAAGGGCAGTAACACAGAAATATAACCCAAGCCATTCCCGGGATGCTGACAGCATCCTGATTTCGTGGTCTCCACAGCACTTACATGGGACCACTTCTTGATAACAATTCATGGAATTAGTCTTCATTTTATGCATTTTTCTTGTTTTATACTTTTCAATAAAAGCTGTTTAAAAAATAAATTCTGGGAACAATTACCATTGTTACCATTACTGATAAAACTAATGGTTTAAGGGGGGAAATGATGGGAGGGAAATTCGCAGGTTAAAAGATGCTTAAAAACTACAAACTCCATTACATAAAATTTTCTATAAGGAAATATATGAAAATAATAAAACCATTGACTTAGAGAAAACAGACAAGAAGAATTTAAAACTGCCAACAGAACCGAAGCATATATGAAGGGAGAAGGGAGAATAGTAAAATCGGAGGAAAGGGAGGGTCCAAGAGATAAAGAAGGTACATGGATGATAAGGTGATGGGAGAATATCAGGATAAACAAAGATGTGATATTTATACGTGTGTGTGTGTGTGTGTGTATATATATATATATATACATACATGCAGTCAAAAATAATTTTAAAAAATCACTAAGCTCACAAAAACGTAAACTGTCATGGGCAAAGTCAATGACAGTGATAGCAGAATAAGACCTGCAACACCAGAATAACCTAATCAGAATATAAAACCATTATTTTTAATATTGTTGGGAAATACTCCTCTTCAAGTTATTCCTGCATGGCTTGCTATATACTCAAAAAAAAAAAAAAAGGCCCTGGATAATTTTTACCAGATCATTTTTCAGATTGGTGTTTGCAGCAAGTAAATGTAAGGAATAAGATGTCTTCCATTAGGACAAAGTGCAGGTTTGCTTACTCTCTGCATAAACTGGCACATTTCCCAAAGTTAGGGTGTTCCTCTCCTGTTTTAGCAGCTACACAGGCTGTCTAGGAATTGGGTTGTAGGGAACCAAAACAAACATGCTAACACTAAGGTTGCTGCTTTCCTGGAAGTAATAGTCTTTCATTTAAAATAAAATAAAATAAAATCACTGAAAACCAGGCGTTGCCGGGCACGGTGGCTCGTGCCAGTAAGCTTCAGCCTATGAAGCGGCAGGGGCTAGGGATCGCGGTTCGAGTCCCACCGGGGGCCTGTAGCAAGACCTAGTTCCAAAAAAATAGCTGGGCGTGGTGGCGTGTGAATGTAATCCCAGCTACCTGGGAAGCTGAGGCTGGGGATTGCTTGAGTCTGTGGTACCCCGGGCAACAAAAGCCTGCAGTTCCAAAGGCAAAAATAGTGAGACCTAGTCTCAAAAAAAAAAAAGAAAGCCAGGCGTAGTGGTGTGCACCTGTAATCCCAGCTACCTGGGAGGCTGAGGTTAGGGATCACTTGAGTCCATGGGTTCGAGACTCCCAAAATAGCGAGATCCAGTCTTTGAAAAAAAAGTTTAAAAGAATAAAATCATTGAAAACACCAAATACCAAGGCCCAGGTCCTATTCTTAGAGATCTAATAGAAAACTATTTATGCTATCATAAATAGGAATGAAAAAATACAAACAATGTAACAAAGAGACAGTTACATCCAAGATAGATTAATAACTTAAAGCAAGGTATAGAACAAAATAATTGCTCAAATGATCTCTAGTAGTTATGTTAAAAAGGAGAGAGTAACTGCTGGAGGGAGTGCAAACTGGTCCAGCCACTATAGAAGACTGTTTGTGTGGAGGACCCTCAAACAATTGAAAGTGGAATTACCATTCGACCCAGCATCCCACTACTGGAAATCTACCCAGAGGACATGAAAACTTTAATTCAAAAGGATACCTGTACGTGCATGTTCATTGCAGCTCTGTTTACAGTTGCCAAGATTTGGAAACAAACCAAATGCCCCAAAACCGATGAGTGGTTGAAAAAAATGTGGTATATGTACATGATGGAATACTATGCATCAATCAAGGAAGACAAACATATGTCATTCGCAGCAACATGGATGGAACTAGAAGGACTCATTAGCAGAAATAAGCCAAAAAGAAAAAGAGAAATACAGGATGGTCTCACTTACATGATGGATATAGGGAAAAACAAAGGAATAAGAAAAATTAGAAACAACCAATGGGACTGAACAATGGAGCAAGAGAGGAGGAGGGGGAAGAAGGCGGGGGAGGCAAAAAAGCACAAAAGAGGAGGATGGTTAACAGGTATTAGGGAAGTGGGAAAGCCCCGGGGTACACAATAATGTAGTATAAATATAAATACACATATATATGAAATTTTTTTAAATTTAAATTAAAAAAAAAAACAGCCATCACAGAGATAACTGACATTCTCTGTGGATTTCTCTTCTATTCCCCATCATACATTCCCAGAAATAATAATCAGTACACTGGATTTGATGTTTGTCATTCCTGTGGTATTTGAAACTTTTAAATCACACAACAGTAAATAATATATTATTTTGCATGGTTATAATTTTGTAATTATGGTATTATAATATGTATACCTATCTGTATGTAACTTGCTTTCTTCCCACAAAAATTTTTTAATTTTTTAAAAAAGGAGAGAGTAAAAATATTCTTGTTGGTGGCGGACGCAAGGTACAAGAAAAGAATCAGAGAGAGATGGCTCAGTAAGACTGAGGGCCGATTTGGAGATAATGCACCAAACTTTATTAACAAAAGAAAAGAGTTTATAGAGACAGGGAGTGAGGGGCTGGTGAATTTCAAAGAAGACAAAGGTGAGAGGCAATTAACATACTAAAGCCTAAGAGTAACTGAGGAATGGGGAGGATCACAGGTGGTCACTATCTCTGATTTAGTGAGATCTCCCTATGAAAACATTTAGAGAAGCCATCAGGGGCCACTGCAATCACAGAGTGTCAATGTAATAATCCTGTCTCCAATTTGCCAGAGGCAATTAAGGTGGGAGGGGTTTTCCCCATCTCATTGCAGTGAATTCTCTGGATCATTTATGGCACACAGCATATTCTCATGAACCTATTTGTATAACAGTAAACCTGTGTGTGAGATATTGAACAAGTAATACTGGTTGCTTCCAACATGGAAAGTAGGTAGCCAGAGGAAAATAATGAAAAGGGTGGATACTTTTCACTTTGTCTTCTACTAGCAAATAAGACTCTCCATTCAATAAGCTCCCATCCTAAGACACAAAAAAAGAACAAACCCAAAACAAGAAAAAGGGACAAAATAATGAGTAAGAGCAATTCAAGGAAATTGAAAACAGAAGAACAGAGAAAGATTAATGTTATCAAAACCTGGTCCTCTGAATAAATCGATACTGATATAGCCAGAACGACTAAGAACAAGAGAGAGAAGACAAATTACCAATATCAAGAATGAAAGAAAGGGTATCATCATGGGTTTTCTATAAACAATTCAGAAATGAGGAAATATTACAAAAAATTTTATGTGCACAAAATTCCAGAACTTGAGTAAACTGGACAGACACAGACTGTTGAGACTCACAAAGACAGAGATAACCTGAACAGGCCCATGTCCATGACAGAAACTGAGCTTGTATCTTTTTAGATCCTCCAAAAAGAAAGCCCCTTATTTCTGGTGAATTCTAAGAAATAAAGAAGTCACTGCATTTCTACACTAACTCTTCCACAGGATAAAAAATAGGAAACAATTCTCTGTGCTTTTACAAAATTAACATTACCTACTACCATACTGCAACAAAGAAAACAAGTTATTATCCCTCAGGAACACAGACACAGAATCTTTAAATGTAGCAAATGCAAAAAGGATAAGCAAGCCCAGCATGATGGTGTGTGCCTGTAAGTGACAGCTTATGGGGTCACGCTGGAACTGTGGATCGCACTGTTAGAGTCCCACCTGAGGCAACATAGTGAGACTTAGTTCCCAAAAAATAGCTGGTCGTGGTGGTGTGCACCTGTAATCCCAGCTACCTGGGAAGCCAAGGCTGGGGATTACTTGAGTCCATGGTACCAAGGGCAACATGAGCCTGCAGTTCCACCGGCAAAAACAGTGAGACCTAGTCTCAAAAAAAAAGAATAAGCAATATATAAAAAGGATAAAAATCACAATCCAGGAACAGAATACTTTTTCCATGTGAAATCAATAATTCACCATACTAATAGACTAAAAGATGACAAAAGCCAACATCCATTCCTGATAACAACTCTAGGAAAGAAAAAAAGAAGGGGACTCCCTCAGTCTGATAAGAGACATCTATAAAATTATAAAATGACAGTGCTTTCTCCCTAAAATGAAGACATCAAGCATGACTGTTTACCATAGGTACTGATATCCTTAACTCTAAAAATTAAAACAGCATTGAACACTTAAATCTTTTAAGATGCTTTAGAAAAATAATGCCCGCACTACTAAAGCTTTTCCAAAAAATTGAGAAAGAAGGAAAACTGCCAAACACATTCTATGAAGCAAACATCACACTCATACCAAAACCAAATAAGGACAACACCAAGAAAGAAAACTGTAGACCAATATCCTTAATGAACACAGATGCAAAAATCTTAAACAAAATCCTGGCAAACCGAATCCAACGATGCATTAAAAGCATCATTCATCATGACCAAGTGGGATTTATCCCAGGGGCACAAGGATGGTTCAACATCCAGAAATCAATTAACATAATACACCACATCAACAAAGAGAAAAACAAAAACCACATGGTA